>JAQQSZ010009869.1:0-12659 GCA_028646595.1 Phalanger gymnotis
TCCCACTAACCTTCTCTGATGTCTTTGCTCTCCGTGGGTTGAGAGGTCTGGTACATGCCACAGCTCAGTATTTCAGGATGCCAGGGCACTTTCCGCTCGTCTCCTGGTCTGGTAGGTCCGCGTCTGGTCTGTTCACGCTGTGCGTGCTGGGCTCAGCTCCGCTCCCCTCGGCTGGGGGTTGGGAGGTCCATGTGGGACAGACCTTACCCAGAGACCATCCAGGGTGTCCTGGGCTGGGGCCCTGCTTCCCTCTGCCACTTTGTGGGTTCTGCAGCTCTAGAATTGGTTCAGAGACGTTGTTTTATAGGTTTTTGGAGGGACTTGGTGGGGAGCTCACACCAGTCACTGCTTCCCAGCCGCCATCTTGGCTCCTAAAGCCCATTTAGGGTTTTCTTGGCAGAGATGGTTTGCCATTTCCTTCTCCAGGTCATTTTGTAGATGATGAAAGTGAGGCAAACAGACTTAAGCCCAGGGTTCCACAGCTAGTTCTTCTGACTCCAGTGCTAGTCAGATTCTTATATTTCAAACTAGTGATACCAGGCTGGAAGTAAGCAAGCAGGACCTAAAGTATGGTGCCCTTGGCTCATTTGCCAGATTATAAATTGTGAGTATTTAAGATCTTTTTATTAGGAGCTTATGAGTTTCAGAGTGAACTGGGTTTAAGGCAAAATAAAAAGGCCAGGGTCTCCCATTGCATCCTGGGTCATCTCCAGTCATCCTGATGAATATCTGGTCACAGGACCCAGATGGCTCTGAAGGAGAAAATGAGGCTGGTGACCTTGCAACAGTGCCCCCACCTCTCAAAGTCAACTGCAAGTCATGTCATCATTTCCCTGAGGTCATGTTCCTCTTAGAAAATGAAGGACAAACACAACAATTAGGAGCTTAATAAAGTAGAATGGAAGAGTCAGAAATTTTTTGGAGTTTTCTATCTTGGGGTCTGGATTTAGTTCTCATTTCTATGCAAATGATTGCCCATCCAAATTTCTCCTGAGTCCTTGTGCTGCATCACCAACTTTCTACTATAAATTCTAACCTTGATATCCCTTCAGCACCTCAAAATCAACATATGCCAAATAGAACTCATTCTCTTTACTGCAAAATCCATATATCTTTTGAAATCCCCTATTTCTGTCTAGGGTATCACCATCCTTCCAGTCACTCATTAACAAGTCTAGTGGATTCTATCATCATGACATCTCACCTCATTCTCTACACTCCCAAGGCTGCCTCTTTCGTTTAGCCCCTGATCAGGTCTCACCTGCATTATTGCAATAGGTGCCTTTTTGGACTCCCTGACTCAAATCTTCCTTCTCTCAAATCCGTTTTGCACAGAGCTACCAAAATACTTTTCCTAAAGCATTGATCTGACTGTATTTCTCCCCATTCAATAAATCGCAGTGGTTCTCTATTGCCTATAGGATTAAATATAAACTACTCTATCTGGCATTTAACATACCCTTCACAACCTGGTTCCAACATACTTGTTCAGCCTCATTACATATTGCTCCTTGTAGGCACTCCATGATCCAGCTCAACCGGACTTTTTACTGTTCCTCACACAGAACACCACCTTTTGCCTCTGCTTCTTTGCACAAGCCATGCCTCATGCCTGGTATACCCCTCTGCTTGATAGAATCATTAGTTTCCCTCAAAGTTCAACTTAAATACTAACTTTCATCCCTCCTAGCTGCAGGTGCCTTCTCCCTCCCCCATTACTTACTATTATATATGTGTGTATGTATGTGAATGTATTTATGTGTATTATGTTTGTATGTAAATATATGTATATCTTTATGTTTGTAAATACACATATGCATTGCACACACAAAGAAATATATGTGTGTATTTATATGTATATGTACATACATGCATATATACATATATTTGTATATAAGTGTGTAACAATAGGTAGGCTGAGATCTACACTTTAGAGAATTACTCAATAAATGACATGATAAATTCATTTAAGAATTTATGTTTTGCATATACTCATGTATGTGCATACTTTCTCCCCCAAAAGAATGTAGCTTCTTGAGGGTAAAGACTTTCATTTCTTTCTTTATATGCCTTATATTCTCAGCACTCAGAACTGAGCCTTAATAAAGGTTTACTGATTGATTCTTTGCTTATCTGCTAGGTTTTTACACAGTTTATTCATTAACTCTTTCCTTTCCACATAAGAACTCAGAGAACACTTATGCCAGAGGACTATGCACCATGCTACTTTCTTTTTTTTTTTTTTTGGCAGGGGCCTCAGAGGCATGTTCTTGTTAATTTAATTTTTTTTTTTATTTTTAGTTTACAACACTCGGTTCCACATAATTTTGAGTTCCAGATTTTCTTCCCTCCCTCCCTTCCCCACCCCCCAAGATGACATGGAATCCCATATAACTTCCACGTATAACTTTACATTGAATTAATTTACACACTAGTCAAGTTATGGAGAAGAATTATGACCAATGGAATGAATCATGAGAAAGAAGAAACAGGACCAAAAAAAGTGTGTCTCGATCTGCATTCATACTTCATAGTTCTTTCTCTGGATGTAGATAGCATTCTCCATCGTGAATCTTTTGGAGTTGTCTTTGTACCTTGTGTTGCTGAGATGAGCAAAGTCTATCAGAGTTAGTGCTCACAGAATCCATATATCTCTGGTTATGTATAATGTTCTACTGGCTCTGCTCTGCTCACTCAGCATTATGTCGTGTAGGTTTTTCCAGGTTATTATGAAGTCCGTATCATCCTCATTTCTTACAGCACGATAGTATTCCATTACCTTCATATACCACAACTTGTTCAGCCATTCCCCAATTGATGGGCATCCCTTTGATTTCCAATTCTTAGCTACCATAAAAAGAGCTGCTATAAATATTTTTGTATATATGAATCCTTTTCCCACTTGTGTGATCTCTTTGGAATAAAACCCTAGAAGTGGTTTTCTGTCAGGGTCAAAGGGTATGAACATTTTTATAGCCCTTTGGACATAGTTCCAAATTGCTCTCCAAAATGGCTGGATCAGTTCACAACTCCACCAGCAATGTAACAATGTTCCAGTTTTCCCACATCCTCTGTAGCATTTATCATTTTCCTGTTTTGTTATTTTAGCCAACCTGACAGGAGAGATGTGGTATCTAAGAGTTGTTTTGATTTGCATTTCTCTAATCAGTACTGATTTTGAGCATTTTTTCCTATGCCTATAGATATCTTTAATTTCTTCTTCTGAAAACTGCCTGTTTATATCCTTTGACCCTCTCTCAATTAGGGAATGACTTGTATTCCTATATATTTGGCTCAGTTCCCTGTATATCTTAGAAATTAGGCCTTTATCCACCCTAGTCATAAAGATTTTCTACCAATTTTCTACTTCCCTCCTAATTTTTGTTGCATTGGCTTTTTTTGTACAAAAACATTTCAATTTAACATAATCAAAATTATCCATTTTGCATTTTGTTATGCTCTCTATCTCTTGTTGGGTCATGAATTGTTTTCTTTCCCATAAATCTGATAGGTAAACTATTCGTTGCTCTCCCAAATTACTTATAGTATCAGCCTTTATTCCTAAATCATGAACCCATTTTGACTTTATTTTGGTATATGGTGCAAGATATTGGTCCATGCCCAGTTTCTGCCCTACCATTTTCCAATTTCCCCAGCAGTTTTTGTGAAATAGTGAATTCTTAGCCCAGAAGCTGGCCTCTTTGGGTTTATCAAAGAGTAGATTGCTATAGTCACTGACTTCTCCATCTTGTTGATCCACAACTCTGTTTCTTAGCCAGTACCAGGTAGTTTTGATGACTGCTGCTCTATAGTACAGTTTAATATCTGGTATGGCTAGGCCACCTTCCCTAGCATTTCTTTTCATTAATACCCTGGATATTCTAGACCTCTTGTTCTTCCAGATGAATTTTGTTATTATTTTATCCAGCTCTGTAAAATAATTTTTTGGTAGTTCAATTGGTATGGCACTGAATAGATACATTAATTTAAGTAAAATTGTCATTTTTATTATATTAGTTCAGCCTAAGCATGAGCAACTGATATTTTTCCATTTATTTACATCTGAATTTATTTGTGTGAAAAGTGCTTCATAATTATGGTCATATGTTTGTCTTGGTAGATACGTTCCTAAATATTTTATAGTGTCTACAGTAACTTCGAATGGAATTTCTCTTTCTGTCTCTTGTTGTTGGGCTTTGTTAGTAATGTATAGGAATGCTGAGGATTTATGTGGGTTTATTTTATATCTTGCAACTTTGCTAAAGTTGTTTATTATTTCAAGTAGTTTTTTACTTGATTCTCTAGGATTTTCTAAGTAAATCATCATATCATCTGCAAAAAGTGATAATTTAGCTTCTTCTTTGCGTATTCTAATTTCTTCAATTTCTTTTTCTTCTCTTATTGCTACAGCTAATGTTTCTAGTACCAAATTGAATAGCAGGGGTGATAATGGACATCCTTGTTTCACCCCTGATCTTATTGGGAATGCATCTAGCTTATCCTCATTACAAATAATGCATGTTGATGGTTTTAGGTAGACACTACATATAATTTTAAGGAAGACTCCATTTATTCCTATGCTTTCTAGTGTTTTTAATAGGAATGGGTGTCGTATTTTGTTAAAGGCTTTTTCTGCATCTATTGAGATGATCACATGGTTTCTGCTAGTTTTGTTGTTGATATGGTCAATTATGCTAATAATTTTCTAATATTGAACCAGCCTTGCAATCCTGGAATAAATCCTACCTGGTCATATTGTATTATTCTCATGATAAATTGCTGCAATCTTTTTGCTAATATTTTATTTAAAATTTTTGCATCAATATTCATTAGGGAAATTGGTCTATAATTTTCTTTCTCTGTTTTGACTCTACCTGGTTTGGCTATTAGTACCATATTTGTGTCATAAAAAGAATTTGGTAGGACTCCTTCTTCATCTATTTTCCCAAATAGTCTACAAAGTATAGGAGTTAATTGCTCTTTAAATGTTTGATAGAATTCACATGTAAAACCACCTGGCCCTGGAGATTTTTTCCAGGGTGTTCATTGATGGCTTGCTCAATTTCTTTTTCTGAAATGGGGTTATTTAGAAATTTTACTTCCTTTTCTGTTAACCTGGGAAATTTATGTTTTCGTAAATATTCATCCATATCTCTAAGGTTGTCAAAGTTATGGGCATGCAATTGGGAAAAATAATTCCTAATTATTATTTTGATTTCCTCTTCATTAGAGTTGAATTCACCCTTTTCATTTTTGATACTGGTAATTTGATTTTCTTCTTTCTTTTTTTTAATCAAATTGACCAAAGGTTTATCAATTTTATTGATTTTTTCATAAAACTAGCTCTTTGTTTTATTTATTAATTCAATAGTTCTCTTGGTTTCAACTTTACTAATCTCTCCTTTGATTTTCAGTATTTTTAATTTGGTATTTAATTGGAGATTTTCAATTGCTCTTTTTCTAGCTTTTTCAGATATATGCCCAAATCATTGATCTTTTCCCCTATTTTATTCATGTAAGCATTTAGAGACATAAAACTTCCCCTAAGAACTGCTTTTGCTGTATCCCATAAGTTTCGGTATGTTGTCTCATTATTGTCATTCTCTTGAATGAAATTATTAATTGTTTATCTGATTTGTTCTTTGACTTACTCATTCTTTAGAATTAGATTATTTAGTTTCCAATTAATTTTTAGTTTATTTTTCCATGCTTCTTTGTTACAAATAATTCTTATTGCATCGTGATCTGAAAAGTATGCTTTGAGTACTTCTACCTTTCTGCACTGGATTGTGAGGTTTTTATGCCCTAGTACATGGTCAATTTTTGAGTATGTGCCATGTACTGCTGAGAAGAAAGTATATTTCTTTTTATCCCTATCCAGTTTTCTCCAGAGGTTTATCATATCTGCCTTTTCTAAGATTCTGTTTACCTCCTTAACTTCTTTATTATTTATTTTGAGGTTAGATTTATCAAGTTCAGAAAGGGGGAGGTTGAGGTCTCCCAACATTATAGTTTTGCTGTCTATTTCCTCTTGTAACTCCCTTAAACTCTCCTCTAAAAATTTGTATGCCGTACCACTTGAGGCATATATGTTAAACAATGATATTGCTTCATTGTTTATGGTGCCTTTTAGCAGAATATAATGTTCTTCCTTATCTCTTTTAATTAAATCTATCTTTACTTTTTCTTTGTCTGAGATCAGGATTGCTACACCTGCTTTTTTTTTTTACTTTAGCTGAGGCACAATATATTTTACTCCAGCCTTTTACCTTTACCCTGTGTGTATCTCCCTGTTTCAAATGTGGTTCTTGTAAACAGCATATTGTAGGATTGTGGTTTTTAATCCATTCTTCTGTCTGCTTCTGTTTTATGGGAGAGTTCATCCCATTTACATTTACAGTTATGATTTCTATCTGTCTTTTTCTCCATCCTATTTCTCCCTGTTTATGCTTTTATTTCTCCCTTTCCCCTTTCCCTCCTCAACAAAGTTTTGCTTTTGACCCCCACCTTCCTCAGTTTACCCTCCCTCTTTATTCCCCTCCCTTATCTTTACCATTTCCCACTTGCTACTTCTCCCCTCCCTTCTAACCACCCTCTCCCTTTTTTCCCCCCTTCCCCTCCTACTTCCTGTAGGACAAAATAGATTTCTATACTTATCAGGGTATGTTATTCCCTTCTGGAACCAGATCAGATGACAGTAAAGCTCAAATACTGCTCTTCTCCCTCCCTTCTTTCCCTCTACTGAAATGTGTTTTTGTGCCTTCTTCATTTGCTGTAATTTACCCTTTTCTACTACCTCTTTACCTCTTTTCTCATAGCCTTCCCTTTACATCCCTTAATTATGTTTTTTATTCTTATATCAGTTATTTTATACAGGCATTCACAATCTATGTGTATCCATTTCAATTGTCATAATAGCTGTACTATTCTCAAGATTGGCATATATATATGTATATATATATATATATATGTATATATATATATATATATGTAAAACATACATAAGATCTTATAATCCTATATAAAGATGCAAATAGTTTGCCCTTATTGATTAATAAGGTTTGTGGGTGGTTTTCCCACTATTTGCCTTTTTATGTCTCTCTTGAGTTTTGTATTTGGAGATCAAATTTTCCATTGAGTTCTAGCCTTTTCATCAGGAAGGTCTGGAATTCCCTTATTTCATTGAATGTCCATCTACTTGCCTGAAAAATTATGCTTAGTTTTGCTGGGTAGTTGATCCTTGGTTGTAGTCCCAGTTCCTTTGCCCTTCAGAATATCATATTCTAATTTCTCCTGTCTTTTAATGTAGAGGCTGAGAGATCCTGTGTGATCCTGACTGTAGTTCCACAATACCATGCTACTTTCTAACAGCTCTTCTTCCACTGAGGTCTCTGAATTCCTGCTGAACTGTTTTGTCAGATCTCTAATATGGCAGCGCTGGCTCTCCCTGCCCCTGAGCTTACTTTTCCTCCTGGCCATGGGGGCCAATGCCACCCTCCTAATCACCATTCGGCTGGAGGCCTCCCTGCACGAGCCCATGTACTACCTGCTCAGCCTGCTCTCCCTGCTGGACATCGTGCTCTGCCTCACTGTAATCCCCAAAGTCTTGCTCATCTTCTGGTTTGACCTCAGATCCATAAGCTTCTCTGCATGTTTCCTCCAGATGTATATCATGAACTGCTTCCTGGCCATGGAGTCTTGTACCTTCTTAATAATGGCATATGATAGATATGTTGCCATCTGCCACCCACTGCGCTACCCATCCATCATCACTGATCAATTTGTTGCCAAGGCTGCCATTTTCATAGTGGCCCGAAATGCTCTTTTCACCGGGCCCATCCCTATTCTCTCAGCTCGGCTACACTACTGTCAGCACAATGTCATTGAGAATTGTATCTGTGCCAATTTGTCAGTGTCCAAACTTTCTTGTGATAATATTACTCTCAATCGCCTCTACCAATTCATTGTTGGCTGGACCATGCTTGGCTCTGATCTCATCCTCATTTTCCTTTCCTATATGTTCATCCTACGTGCTGTTCTTCAGCTAAAGGCTAAAAGTGCTGCAGTCAAGGCCCTGAGTACATGTGGCTCCCACTTTATCCTCATCCTCTTCTTCAGCACCATCCTACTGGTCTTTATTCTCACCCATGTAGCCAAGAAGAGAGTTTCTCCTGATGTACCCATCTTGCTCAATATTCTGCACCATGTCATCCCAGCTGCTCTGAACCCCATTGTGTATGGGGTCCGGACCCAGGAGATCAAGCAAGGAATACTGAAGTTAATAAGGAACGGTGTGCGAAAAGGGGATTAAGAAAGGTCTATTATATTTGGGAGATAAAAATGGTCCAGGAACAAGAAAAAGTCTAAATAAAGGATTTCAGTCCAATCCTAGCTCTACCCAAAGTGAGGTCAATAAGAGGCAAAGGTTAGTTTTTCATCAAATTCTTACTGTTTTTCATTAACCAGTTCTCATCTTTCCTTGAGTCCCCCATAACTCTTTCCCTTGAATACATCTTCAAGGAAATCTTTCAAGGGAGAAAATTTAGTTCTACATTAGACTACTAGTAAATAGAGTTTCCCTAGCCATAGTTAGGATTGTGAAGAATTTATTTGTTTGAAAATTTACCGATCACATCAGGGATATGAAGAATTTATATTTTTGAAAACTTGAAAATTTTATCAGGTTTTTAATTGAAAATCACAAAGCGGGAAGGCAATTACCCACATTAAACTGCTAAGCCCAAAAAGCAAAGGTAAAGGTAGATACAATAGCACTGTAGTGAAGGAAATGAGCAGTAGTCAGGAGATACCTATTGGAAATATGGCTGTAATAATATTCATGGTCTCTGTTCTTCATGCATAAATTTTTAAAGTAAATTAAATATTTTGAGTGTATGAGGTAAATACCACCTCATAATTATTAAGACCCTAGTAGAGTATGACACATTACTGAAATAAGATAATGTAAGGATATAACTTGTTCAAGAAAAACAAGTCAGATAAAAGTGGGAGGGGGAATCCATGCATAAGAAGGGAAAGCATTATGAAAATACCAAGAAGAGGAGTAAGTAGAAGAGAAACAAGTGTTATTGTGATGAATGTTTATTATTGACCACAGAACTAAAATGACAAAATAGAGATTTACAGAATCAGAATCACAAAACCAATACTGAGACAGGATATAGTCATTTTAAGAGGCTTTAAATATCAAGGAAAATTTCAAGGTAGTTTTGTATTATAAATAGAAAAGTTAAGAAATTATTAATTTATCTTGTTAACAATCTCATATTTTAAGGAGATTATCATTGTTATTTAGGGAGATTATATGCCCATAGGGAGATGAAATTTCATATATTCCATGAAATATTAGGTAGGATCAAAAATCACAGTATTTTAGACTTGGAAAGAACCTCAGTGACCATCTACTCCAGCCAATATGTAAAAATGAGCCTACCATAGCACCTCACCATCTTTTTACATGGATACTAAATTTGCTTTTTTGCAGCTTCCATTTTTTGTCCCTGGTTCAGCCCTCTGGGACTACAGAGTAAGTCAAGTCCCTCTTCCGTATGACAGCCTTTCAAATACACATTTAAACATAGCTACCATGTTCCCTCATCCTTCAGGTCTTCTTTTCTCTGGGCTAAACATTCCCAGTTCCTTCAGTTGCATAAATGCATATGTCATGGGCTCAAGGCCCTACAGCATCCTGGTTGCTCTCCTCCAGACACTTTCTGATTTAATAACATCCTTCTCGAATTGTGGTATTAAGAGCTTTTCCCCTTGATCCCAGATTCTACTGGGAAATTTGGATAGGATAGAGGCCTGTCTATAATTAAATTCTGATGACACAAATGTTAATAATTTTAATGAGGAAAAAAAGGGAAACTGCCTGAAAAGACTAATGTAACTGTATAGGGAACTTAGTGACCAAATCCAATTTTTAAAGCATGTCAATAAAAGTTGGAAGCAAAGGCAGATAACTAAGGATAAAAACAAGAATGACACAGATGAAAATAATATGAGGAATGCTAAATATTAGAACAAAGTAAAAGTAATAAAGAATGTTAAAGTTGACCAACAGTTGATTTTAAAAAATTGGAGAAATAGTTTATGAACAGCTAAAAAGAGAACAAGTAATCATTCCATGCTAACATAGATTCATTAAAAATATTTTTGGGATCGTAATCATGATAATAGGAGTAATTCAATTTCTTTTTGTCACAAGATTACTAAATTTATTTATTTATTTATTCGTTTATTAATTTCCTAATTTTTAACAAATTTATTGATTTAGTTATTTAGTCATTTTAAGAATTTCATAAAAACAATATACCTGTATTTCAGGCTGTGAAAAATGTTAGGAAGGCACTTAAAATCTCTCAAAAAAAATCTTGTCGACAAGATGGAAAGATAGTGACTAAGTTGCAATGTGATTCAGTCATCGTGGACCTGAGCAGTAGCCACAATATAATAGAATGTAATGGGAAGCAGCATGGTACAATAACAGGTGTTGGATTTGGAATCAGAGGAGATGATGAAATTCCAGCTCTGCTGATTATTAGCTGTGAGACTTTGGCCAAAATGCTTCAACTCCCTTCAATTTCTTCATCTTTCAAATGAGAAGAGTGGAGTCCATGACTTCAAATGGTCCTTCCAACCCTAAATCTATGATTTTATGACTTTAAGGGCTACCATGTTGAGGTAAGATTAAACTTTTTCTGCTTGGCCCCAGAGCAAAAAATTGCCCCACTGAGAACAATAGGCAGTAGTTCTGGGTTTCAGAATAATGTAATTAAAACTTTCTGATGGTGAAATCTATCCAAAGGTAAGATACACTGCTTCAGAAGGTTCCTCTCTATTCGTAGTGGTCTTTGAGTGTTAAGCAGATGACTGCTTGTCAAAGGCCCTATAGAGGGGATGCCTGCAAAGTACTAGTAGGACCAAATTCACAAATTGTTTCTCATCTGACACTATATTACTCCATTTTATCATTTATATGAGAGTGGTCTGAAGTGAAAAATCTTTGTGCAGCTAAAGAAATTAGAAGACCAAGTGGTAGTGGGAATAGAATGGACCACACTGACTCTATCTTGTGACTCAGTTCTGGAGCTAGTTCAGTTCCCTTTCTATTCAATTAGGGGTCTAGCCCAGTTTCTGTCTTGTGAGAAAACTTCATCCAGTTGTGGGAATTAAGAGAAAACTGTTACATTGTTTGAACCTAGCCTTGCATCACTAGGAAACTGGATCACATCTACCTGCTGCTTAGAGACAGACCTAGGTTATGCTGATTGGAAACTCAGAGCTGAAGATTGATGCAAGGAGTTTTCTCACAATTATACTGCTCAAGCAACCCATATGTTTCATGTCAAAACTGATCTCTTCTTGGTCAGTTACTGTACCCATGTTTTTTTAATTGAATATATCTCTTGAAGAGAGGACACTTCTTTTTTCTGATTTCAGCAAATTGCATCCCAACTTGGAAAGTTCCCAATTTTTCCTCCAATTAAAAATCACATTACATAATCTTGGATCCTTGTAAATTGTTTTCTTTTAGTTAATTGGCTTTATTTGATTAATTATTTTTAATTCATGTCTCCCCCAGTATTCAGGGTCCAGTGCCAAAGCTGAGAGGGCTTAGTCCCAATTTATAAGGCAATTGATATGCATTGGTTAGTAAATTGGTATGCTCGGAAACTTGAACCTTTGTTTCCTCAGTCATTTCATCTTTCATGCACTAGACAATCCCTTTGACTACTAAAACTTACCCATCCATAAGCCAACCCATTTATACATACATTCCATTAAAGTGACACCTAGATCTGTATATAAGCATATTGCCAGCATGTATGAGGAGAGTTTTAAAGCTATTCTTTAAAAAAATTCATTGTTATGGGACATTCTGAAATGATAAAATGCAATCTACCAATACAGGTAGGCACCTTCTATGCAACTTAGACTTTTAGACAGCTGCCTGAGGCACTGGAAGGTGCCCCAAAGCCATAGTTCAAATATGAAATTTGAACCCAAGTCTTCCAATTTTTGAGGCCGGCTCCCTATTCACCATGCCATATTACCTCTTTGAGTTTTCAAGTGGGCTTATTTTCTGTGGTAGAACAAGAAGAAGTCCTTGAGACTTCTAGTCCCTGTCATGTCATTGTTATTTATAGAAAATCTTCAAAACTCTCTCCCGGATCTGCTTGGTTCTGACCCCATAGATAACAGGGTTGAGGGCAGGGGGCACAACTACATAGAGATTGGCCAGGAGGATGTGGATGTAATGGGGGATGTTGTGGCCAAAACGATGAGTGAGGAAGGAAAATAGAGCTGGCATGAAGAAGGCTAAGATGACACAGATGTGGGAGCTGCAGGTATTGAGTGCTTTGAGTCGAGCATCCCGGGAGGGGAGGCAGAAGACGGTCTGGAGTATCCTAGCATAGGAGATGATGATCAGAATCACATCCAGAAATAATATGGAAATATTTCCCAGCCCAAAAAAGATATTGACTCTGATGCTGGCACAGGCCAGTCGAGCCACACCCATGTGCTCACAGTAGGTATGGGGGATGACTTTGTGCCCACAGTAAGGGAGTCGAAGCAAAAGAAATACAATGGGAGCTATCATACACAAGCTCCTTAGGAAAACTACCAGAGCAATG
>JAQQSZ010009870.1:0-12658 GCA_028646595.1 Phalanger gymnotis
GCTTTTGATGTAGGCTCTTTGACTTTGTTGACTTCTTCTGGCTGTATGTTTTGGTCTTCTTTGTCACCAAAGAAAGATTCCAAAGTCTGAGTCTGAATCTGAGTCCGTTTTTGCTGCCTGGCCATCTTCCCAGCCAACTACTTGACCCTTGAGTTTTTCAGCAGGGTATGACTGCTTGTAGAGTAGAGAGTACTTGGTCCCAAGCTTGAGGGGTTGCGCTATTGTTTTCAGAGCTATTTCTCAACAGCAAGTTCTGCTGCACCAGTGCTTCTCCTCCCCCAAGAACCACCAACCCGGACCTGAGTCAGATCTTAAGCAGGCTCTGCACTCCTACTGTGATCTGCCACTTAATTCCTCCCACCAGGTGGGCCTGGGGCCAGAAGCAACTGCAGCTATAGTTCTGTCCTCAGAGCTGCACCACCTCTGCTGCCCCTGGGGCAGTGGCCTAACTGCAAACTCCTTTCACTCTGTTCCTGCAGCTTTTCCCACTAACCTTCTCTGTTGTCTTTGGTGTTTGTGGGTTGAGATGTCTGGTAACTGCCACAGCTCACTGATTCAGGGCGCTAAGGCCTGTTCCACCCAGCACCCAGTCTGGTTGGTCCTGCCACTGCCCACACTGGGCTCTGCTCTGCTCCACTCCCAGCAGGGCGCGATAGACCTTACCCAGCTGTCCTGGGCTGGAGCCCTGCTTCCCTCTGCTATTCCATGGGTTCTGCAGCTCTATAATTTGTTCAGAGCCATTTTTTATAGGTTTTTGGAGGGACCTGGTGGGAAGCTCAAGCAAGTCCCTGCTTTCCAGCTGCCATCTTGGCTCTGCCCCCCCCCCCAAAAGAACAATTTATTCAATAATGACAACATTGTAAAAACAAACGACTTTGGAGAAACTTGACATTTTTGATCAATGAACTGACCAGCCACAATTCCAGAGGCCCAATGATGAAACGTGATACTCAGCTCCTGGAAGCTTGGTGAAACCTAACTGACAGAACCCTTCTCAGGAGAATGTTTTTAAATGCAATTACTAAAATACATAGGGTTACAAAGGAAACCAATTATGTTGAAATATACTCATCAAAAAGAAAATGTTTTTTAAGAAATACGTTCATGGGCTCCAGGTTAAGAACCTTGATCTAAAAGAACTGGACTAAATGTAATCATTAAGTCCATATAGAAATCAGATTATACAAGTATCACTCATCACACAGCCACAAAAGGTGAAGAATTTCCATAGTGTGATATTAATTAAGGAGAAAACGATTTCTGTGTGTTCTATGGTTCCGAAATCTTGAGATCCCCAGGCCTTTTTCTCTGTGCTATCTGGTTAATTTTGGACAGAGGGGATTGTTGTTGTTTTCAACTAAAAGCACTAGAACAAAATATTTTGCTGTGGGATTATAAGGCACCTCAAAGATTTTAAGGATGTTAGAGTCGATAGAGGTGAGAGTCCCTTCAGAATCCTTGCTGTGGATAGAACAGGAGCCTCCACCCGGTTAAGAGTGATGTAAGCCATTCTGTGTTCTTAAAGAAGTCATGACTCAGGAAGGAATCTGCAGTTCTGAAATGTAATGCAATTTAGTTCATGTTTGAAAGTTGGTTGATTGTCACTAAAGACCTGTAGGTTGTCTCCAAATAACCTAATGAGGAGCTGAGTGGTCCAGGAAAGAAGATGATGTGTCTTGGAGTCTACATACCTCAGTGAACTCTAGATACTGTTAATATCTGTAGGCGCAACTTTTAGCGAAATAATCATTTTCATGCCTAGAGGATATAGTAACAAAGCAGAATGAACAGTGGGCTTGTGTTTTAGGAGACACGGGTTCTAGCCCCACCTCTGCCACTTATAATACTATGACCTTAACCTTGCTCATCTTGAATCTATAAAATGAGTAAGTCAGACTAGACAAAATCTGAGCCTCCCTTCTAGCTCTGAGTGTGTCAATAAGGGGCTTGGACTAGCTGCTTTTAAAAGTTCATTCCATTTCTAGTAGTCTATTATTTTCTCTTGTCATAAATTTAATTCGGTCATCATTTATTAGACACATAACGTATGCACAGCATTGTGCTAGGTGTCGTGAGTAAGGAAAAAAGTAAAAGATACAACCTCTACCTTCTGGGAGTTATAACCTAGCTAAGCAGATATAGAGAGATAGAGAGAGATGCACACATACATATATACACATATGGCTATGGAGAGATGTGTACTATATATAGGTCCATGTACATATGTTTATATGTGTGTATATAGGTATATGTATATACATACACATGTACGAAATTTAAAAATAGCCAATGAATGGAATAGCAGATTTGTGGTGAAAACCATGGACAGTAATTCTAAAGGGATGTGGAATGAGAAAGTCAATAAGTCTACATATGCCTGGCAAATAACAGAAAAATCAATGGTATTCTTGCTGGTGAGAAGACAGCAATGACAGCAACAGATAAAATGAAGCATTCGTATTTGTTTGAATTTATAAAGTGCTTTTCCTTAACATGCGGCTAGAGGGCACTCAAGCACACACTGACAGGATACTTCCAAAGTTGACAACGAATATGTCAGACGATGTGTTATAACTTCTTAGCCTCATTCTTCATAGGATTAAGAGCTGGAGGGGTTAAGTGATTTTTTTCCCCAAGTTCACACAGGTGATAAAGTATCGGAGTAGAGGCGAGATTGTGTCACCCTCAGTAAGGAATACACTTTGAGTTGTTCCCCACCCCCACCCCCCAAGAATATTTGCATTGACCCAGCTGCTCTTTCTCCTTAGGAGCCTGGGACCAAAAGTAAGCAATTGCAAAATGTTTGGCTATAGTTAGGGACAGTCCTGATCCCTGAGAAATCCAAAGAAACTGATGGTACAGCATGGAGGTTATAACAATGGAAATCTCTACTGGCGTTATTATTATTGTGCTAACATAACTAAATATTAGTATGCGGAAGAAGGAAGTCATTCCAGTCTTGCCCTCCACTTCACCTTGAGTATTGGTGAAAGAGTTCACCAATTAAAAAGGGGGCTTCATAAAAGTTGGGAGAAAGGCATCAAAATGCTCAGGCAAAACTAAAGGCACAGAGACACATTTATAGCCATAGACAATGTTATCATTTGTTTTGATTGATTATAATTACTGATTATAAGGCAATGTTTCTATTTGGGGAAAAGGATGGAAGAAGGAGGAGGAGGAGAAGGGGGAGGAAGAGGAGGGGAAGAAGAAGAAGAAAAGAAGAAGGAGGAGGAGGAGAAGGAGGAGAAGGAAAAGAAGGAGAAGAAGAAGAAGAAGAAGAAGAAGAAGAAGAAGAAGAAGAAGAAGAAGAAGAAGAAGAAGAAGAAGAAGGAGGAGGAGGAGGAGGAGGAGGAGGAGGAGGAGGAGGAAGAAAAGAGCAGCAATGAACCATTTAAAAATATACAGGAGAGAGCAGAAGGAAATCCCAAAGGGCACACAGACAAGCATGGCAAGTCAATGAACATTTATTTAAATGCCTACTATGTGACAGGTAGTGTGCTAAATGCCAAAGATACAAAGAAAAGCAAAAATAGTCCCTACTTTCAAGGGGCTCACAGTCTGATGAGGGAGATAACAGGCAAACACGACATCTATCCAGGATAAATTTGGGGACAACCTTAGGGAGAGGACACCAACAGTAAGGGAGAAATGGGGAAAGCACTTACAGAAAGTGGAATTTAGCTGAGACTTGAAGCTAGGGAAGCCAGGAGATAGGGATGAGGAGAGTGACAATTCAAAGAATGAGGGACAGCCAATAAAAACGCACAGATTTATTACTATCATATAAAATTTAATATTCACTTTAAAAAATATAGGGGACAGAAGTTCAGTTTCATATATAATCCTCTTTTGTTCTTTGTTTTAATGTGCATGTTTATATTGTTTATTTTTTAAAAATTTTAAATTCAAATGCTCATGAACAATCCTTTTATGTATGTATACACACACACACACACGTACGCACACTGAAATAATCCGAACAGGAATCTACATTCAAAGTAGCAGGGCAACTTCAATGTGTCAAAGGACCCAATGGATCATGGCTCCAATCTGTTCCCATATACTATCAGAAAAAAATCATCTAGAGCCTTTTCCTGCCTTAAAAATTATCCTGGCTTCATTTTTAAAAGGTTAATCTCTGTACTTTTCAGTTTAAAGCCAAAGCTGCTGTCAAAATAACTCCTTTTCAATACATGCAGAGGAAAACACACTGTCTGGTGTGACTTGAATTTTAAATTGGTTAGAGGTCTGGAGTACCCTCAGTGACCACTAGTGGTCCCAAATGACACCAAAAATCACTTGCCCTAAAGGATACAGAACCACTTGACTTGCCTCCTAAATTTAAATGCCCAGATTCCATTGCAGAAAAAAATATCCTTTAACATGTAAACCAGAGAGGGCGGAAGAGTGGGGCTCACACTTGTAGCAACAAAGAGAATATGAGCCCCATGTCTACCTAGAAGCGTCTACCCATGGCTAGGGGGCTGTCCTTGTGTGTCTCAAAGAGTAGCAGAATAGATAAATCTAGCCTCTTTTCCACCCACCATCCTCTAAAAATCAAACTTGGCCTCTTGCATCTTCTTCCTTGAAGCTAGAGGCTGACTCAAAGCTAAACTCAAAGAAAACTCTCTTTTGGAGAGTCCTGAAAGATACTTCTGTTCTAAGAGTCCCCAAAGGCAGACTGGGTGAGAACTGAAGCTCTCAACTCCTGACAACTTTGCCCCCCAAGACACACACACACACACACACACACACACACACACACACACACACACACACACACACAAGATCTTCATGTACCGAAATAAAAAGAGAGTCCTATACCAATGGACTTTGGGAAAGGGGTTACAATTATAAACTTCTAAGAGCACAGGAAAAAAAAGATGTCAGTGTCTTATAAGAAAAACAAAAATCACCCTATTTCAAGAATCACAATGTCCTGCTATCTGGCTCCTTTCTGTGAATTGGCAAGTGAAATCGCTGGCAAAAAGCCCACGGGAGTGGATATGACAATTCCAAGGACCAGGGGATCTGTCTCTCCATTACTTCCTCTCTCCCTCCCTCTCTCCCACCGGGGAGTAAACATTCCCTCCTGGCTATTTTATAAAGTTCAGTGCAGGAGGGTCAGAATTTTCTTTCCCCAAAGCCACTAGGAGAGACTGGCCAAATCGGTATCCTCCTAAGGGAAATCAGCTGTCTTCCTTCATGGCCAATTACAGCCACTCTACAGCTGCCTTGGTTCCCTTGGCTCTGATCCCCAAACCCCCAATAAACCAACAAGTAATAAGTCAGCCTCCTTAATGGAATAGAGACCTGCAGCAATAATAACTAAAAGTCATTTCCACCCCAGCAGATGTATTTCTTTGGGATGTCATCACAGAAAAGAGAAGGCCCTGATTTCAGCCAGAAGAAAGGTTGAACTGTGGGAGACACTCTCAGAAGGCCTAAGAAACTACTTGGCTAGGGAAACAATACACATTGATAATTGGCTTTAGATAAAGAGAAAAATAGACTTGCTGTGATGAATTGCCTAGGTTGCCCCACCCATCATGGTCCCATGGCCTTAGCTTATCAGATCATTTCCAGAACCTACCCCCTAACAAAACTGACCCTAGAATACTAGATTGCTTTATGCTAAAATCTAAATGAAAATTGGTAATGTCTGGTCTGCTGCACCTGAGCCAATTAAACTCCAAAATCTACATACATGTAACATGCATTCATATACATTGTGCACCAACCAGTTTCTTCACAACAATCACTCATTTATCAGTCCCTGACAATGTGGCTTCAGACATCCTCATTCAATGGAAACTGTTCTCTCCAGGATTACCAATGATCCCCTAAATGCCAAATTCATCATCTTCTTCTCAGACTTTGCCTTTCTTGACCAGTATCCCATGTTGTTGATGACATGTTCTTCCTGAATGTTCTCACCTCTCTGGGTGTTGACTGATCTGCTCTCTCTCTCTCTCTCTCTCTCTCTCTCTCTCTCTCTCTCTCTCTCTCTCTCTCTCTTTCCTGGTTCACTTTCCTACTTTCCAGGACCCTCTTTTGCTAGATCCTCAGCCATACTTAAACACCTATGTATAGGGTATAACCCTGGTCTCTGTCTTGGGCCCTCTTCTCTCCTTGCACTATCTCCCTTGATAACCTAATCAGTTCTATCGATTCAAATGCCATTTCTATGAAGACCAAACTCCCATATCTATAGGTCCAACCCTAGTCTTACACTTGAGCACTTCTCCATCCTATAACATTACCAAATGCCCTTTAGACATTTCCAACTGGATATCCTGTAGTCATCTCAAATTCAGGATTCATTCTTTTCTCCAAAACCTTACCCTCTTCCTTATTTCTACTGAAGGGATCACCATCCTTCCTTTCTCTGTTTTTGAGGGGGGAAGGCAGGGCAATTGGGGTTAAGTGACTTGCCCAAGGTCACACAGCTAGTGTCATGTGTCTGAGGCCAGATTTGAACTCAGGTCCTCCTGACTCCCAGACCCATGCTCTACTCACTGCACCACCTAGCTGTCCCACCATTCTTCCAATAAAATAGACTTTCAACCTCAGAGTCAACTTCTACTCTTCCCTTTTCCTCATCTGCCATATCTAATCAATTAACAAGGCTTATTGATTCTACCATTACAACTTCTTTCATATCTAATCCCTTCTCTCCAATTACACAGCCACAACACTAGATTAAGCTTTCATCATGCCTCAGCTGAACTTTTGCAATAACTTTCTATTTTATTTCTCTGCTTCCAGTGTCTTCCTTCTCCAATCCATCCTCCAAACAGTGGACAAATTGACATTCTTAAACCATAGTTCTGACCGTGTCACTCCCCTGCTCGAGAAGATCCAATGGCTCCCAATTGCGTCCAGGATAAAGTACAAACATCTCCATTTGCTGTTTAAAGCAACTGACAGTCTAGTTTCACCTGCTTTCCTAATTTTATTGCATGTTACTCCCTTCCCTTACCAGAGAACCATCCTATAACACAAATAATTTTTTAAAGAAAAAAATCAGCATAACAGATTAACATATTTTAAAGAGCATGAAAATACGTGTACCATACCACATTCATGGACCTCCCATCTCTACAAAGAGATGGGATGGAGGTTTCTTTTCATATCTTTTCTTTTAGTTCATGCTTACTCTTTGCAATTTTGCAAAATTCACTTTTAATTTTTTTGTCATCGTTCTTTCGATTTAAGTTGTTGTAGTTATATGCATTGTTTTCTTGGCTCTACTTACTTCAGTCTGCATCAGTACATGTAAGTCTTTCTATGCTTCTCTGTATTCGTCATATTTGTTATTTCTTAGAGCACAATAATATTTCATGACATACATGTACCACAATTTGTTCAGCACTTTCCCAAGTTATGGGCATCTACTTTGTTTCCAGTATTTTGTACCCATAAAGAGTGATGATATAAATATTTTGGTGTATATGAAGACTTTCATTTTATCAATGACTTCCTTACTGTGTATATCTTAGAATACAGTGGCATCTCTGGGCCAAATGATATGGGCATTTTAGTAACTTTATTTAAATAATTCCAGGGGGCTTTCCCAAATTGTTTTGCTAAATCTTAGCTCTACCAAAAAAGCAATAATGTGCTTATCTTACCACAATTTCTCCAGTACTATTCCTTCTTTTGTCATCTTTGTCATCTTGCTGGGTATAAAATGAAACCTGAGGGTCGTTTGGATTTGCATTTCTCTTATTAGTGAATTGCAACATTCTTTCAGGGCCATTCATTCATTAATTTAATAAGAATTTATTAGGCATGTATTATGTGCTATAGCTATACACTATGCTAGATTCAAAGGGTATAAAGACATCTCTGCCTCAATGAACTTACTTTCCATTGGGAGAAAACAGAAAAGGAAATGCGAAAAACAAAATAAATAAAAAATAATGTCCAAATAGGTGGCACTAGCAGCAGGGAGCAAATCAGAAAATGCTAATGATGTTTAAATAATGAATGCTTTCCTAATGAGAAGGGATAACCAGCACCCTGCCCTCATCCCCAATACAAATAAGTTAAAATTTTCTTGTTGGATTTTCTTAAAACAGTATACTGTTGAAAGGAAAAGTCTTCATTTGGGCTTTCGGTCTGATTAACGAGGCAAAACACAGAAGAAAGCAGAATTAAAAGAGTTTATTATAAGCACATCAAGGTAGCAACATGTTGACAGGCTGATCACTGGACATCAGCGATGGCTTCAAGATGGAGCCAGTTTTTATTGCAAATGTTTATAATGAGAGAAAGACAATTCAGATAGTTTAACTTCAGCAAAAGATGTTGGTTCTTCGCATCTCAGTTCCTCCCCATGGTAGCAAAAACTTGACAATTTGCATGCAGGGGTTCATGACAACGAGCAGCTAATGAAAAAAGCTGCAGGCAGCATCATCTTCCTCAAACAGAGCCTTGCTCATCCCTACAACACTGATTGACAAGCAGGGCTAGGAACAATGGGTTGATTGAGTCAACAAAACTTTCAATAATGCCTATTGGAAGAAAGAACTTTTCTGAGCACTGAAAGACCCAGTATCTGAGCATACTGGCTAACTCAAAATAGACTGAAAAACAAAAGAAAGAATCCTTAGTAGTGGCTTCAGACTGCAGGGGAGCTAAAGATTCCACTTTCTAATAGAAATGTTTTGAGAGGTTCCATTGCCTCTCACAGAAAACCATCTCTCATTTTTATGCCTTTGCCGAGGCTGTCCCCCTGCCTGGATTGCACCCCAACCTCACTTCCACCTCCTAGAATCCCTCATTTCCTTTAAAACTCAGTCCAAGCATAATCTTCTGCCTGAAACCTTTCCTTTCTCCCCCTGTTACATTTTGTATAATACTTATATAATTGTGAGAACTGGCCTGTGATGGCACAGTCCTTATGATGGGGTGTTGGAACCAGGACCCTGAATTGCTCCATACATTTCAGCAACCCAGTCCCTGGCCTTTCACCTGAGACATCTGGCCCATCCCAGCCTACATAGATACTCAATAATCCTTTTAACTGCCCTTTCACTGTGGCTCTCTAACCACTTAACTCCTTTCATTTTCTGCACCTGGGCCACTCTAGGCTATTTACCACCCCTTGATCCCATCTAGATCTTCTCAGTCTTTTCTTGTGTATAAGTACCAATCTTACCCCCATTAAATTGCACAGATTGATTTAGAATCTAGCTCACTTCTATTGGTGTCACAAATTGAAAGAAGGCTAGAGTGATTGAATTCTTTCAAGGCAGATCCCCTGTGCCCCTGCATTTTAGGGTTTCCAGCACCCCAAACTGCAACACTTAGAATAAATTTGGATTTGCCCCTTCACAGCAGGTTTTACAGAGCGTGCAAGATATTCCCAGCCTGGTTCTAATCCAACACCTGGAGGTTTAGGAAGGCCACTTCTAGCCATGAATGACTCAGGGGCACATTCTGTAAGATAACAAAAAAGCCTTATGATTGGTTTCTAAGCCAAGAACTGATGACTCAGGAGGCTTTGCGCTAGAGAGGAGTTCTCATGCAAAAGAAACTGTAGACCCCTCCTGCGCTTTGTTTTTTCTTCCTGGCAGCCAATGGAGAGTCAGGTGGCGCTCCCTTACCTCCCTACTAATTGCTAGAGTCCTGAAATGATGCTTTTTCTTTTGTTTATTTTTTCTTCATCTTAGGCAAATTGGTATTCTGAGAGGGGATGCTCAGGCAATCTTGGGATCCATCAGAGTGGTCTCTTCGGAAACCAAAGATGGCAGCAACTCAGCCTCTAGAGGAGCCAGAACTGCAGCCCAGCGACCTACTTGACCCAGCCTAGCAGTGAACTGAACCTCAGCTGAGACACCTCATTCTATAAGAAGCCAACCCAGCCGAGCAAGGGAGCTACCTGTCCATCAGTGATGCTTCACTGGGAAACAAACTCAGTGGGGACTCCTGGAAGGGAGAAAAGGACTCCTAGCAATGTATTTTAGACTAGTCCTTTTCTTGAAAGGCCCAAGTCTTGATTGGCCCAAGAGGCTAAGGCTCGAGACACTTAACTTCCTGGTGGCCTCAGACTGCATTGTGGTAGTTTGCTAGTCACATAAAAAGACCTTCCCACAAGAATTCAAGAGCCCTTCAGAATTGTCAGATTTCCCAAAGCAGTCACCACACCCTGCCCTGTTGGTTGGAGAGTTTCCATATAGGGACAAGGTTAGCTAAGTCTGCCCCCATTAAGTGGTACATCCTTGCGACGTATCCTATATGCTATGGCCAAGTAAACCTCCATTTGTTAACTGCTGATTAATTATGAATGTCTCGCTTTGCTCCAATATCAAACCAAAACTCCCAGTTAGAATCTAAATCAGGTTCAGCCCACAATAAACCTGGATAATTTCTTACCCACTTCTGCACTCTGGACTTCATTGCTATGCCCCCAGCCATTTACCTTAATCTCCCTCCCACCCTTTTTTACTTTGCTTCTATGGGCTGCATTCCCCATTAAAATGTAAACTCCTTATATATTTCTTTTGCCGGTACCGATTCGTATTCCCAGATTAGCACAACACTTGGCACATCTGTTGTTCACTCTTTCAGTCCTGTTTCAGTTTTTGGTGACCCCGTGGATCTTGCTGTCCATGGAGTTTTCTTGGCAAAGATGTTGGAGTGATTTGTCATTTCCTTCTCCAAGGACAGAGGTTAAGTGACTTGCCCAGTGTCACATAGCTAGTTACTGTCTGAGGCCGCATTGGAACTCGGATCTTCCTGAGTCAAGACTTAATAAAATAGTAAAGGCTTAATAAATGTTTGAGGGCAGCGAGGTAGCACAGTGAGTAGATAGCAAGGCCTGAAGTCAGAAAGACTCATCTTCCTGAGTTCAAATTTGGCTTCAGACATTTACTAGCTGTGTGACCCTAGGTAAGTCACTTAACCCTGTTTGCCTCAGTTTCTCATCTGTAAAATGTGCTGGAGAAGTAAATGGCACACCACTCCAGTATCTTTGTCAAGAAAACTTCAAATGGGGCCCCAAAGAGTTAGACACAACTGAACAACAAATAATTGTTAACTGACTGACCAGTTTTAACCCTGGAAATCTTTTGTATCATAATAGATAAGTACCATACCCTGTTATCTCATCTAGTGGACTGGACAGAGGAGGTGCCTTTAATTAGGGAATCCCCTGATCACCCCTGTGCCATTTTGAAGACGTCAATTGCTGCAAGTTTGGTTTAAGCAAGTAGTTTAGTTATCCTTTTGACACGATTTGGGGTTTTGGGGTTTTCTCCTTCATTCCCTTCGAAAACCAAGGCAGACGGCTATCTTACGACATTGGAAAGTAGCAGAGGCGAGATGAGAGGCTAACTCTTACATGCAGAGCTTGGCATGCTATTAAATGCTAGAAGAGCTGAGCTGATTTGGAGAACTGATTGCCTGAGAGGAGCAGCTGGCATTTCCTGTTCATACCCTTTATCAGTCAGGAGTTACCATAAGAGCCAGTGCTGGAAGCAAAGATTTCTCTCCTTGGCGCCTGAAAATGATTCCTTGTCCACTGATGATGGGAATCATTAGTTGAGAGCATCAAACCAACTGGACTGTGGTCTATAGCAGCTGCTATTCTGGCTTGTTTGATAGTTATGAAGTGATAGGTTGCTTTGGTCCCACATCACTTGAAATATCCAGCTACAGCAATATGAACAGTGGGGCTCATGGTACAGCTGTCACAAATTCTTCTATTCACGTAAAACAGACACAATAAAAAGTACATAGGAGAGCACTGGTTAAGTACACAATATACAGAAGCAAATGAATTCAGTAACTTAGTGTTTGATAAACCCAAAGATCCCAGCTATTGGGGCAAGAACTCACTATTAGACAAAAACTGCTGGGAAAACTAGAAAGCAGTCTGGCAGAAACTGAGCATAGATGAACATTCACACCAAACTCCAAGATAAGCTCAAAGTGGATACATAATTTATATGTAAAGAAGGATATCATAAGCAAATTAATGGAGCATGGAAGGAATTACCTGTCAGGCCTATGCATAAGGGAAGAGTTATGACCAAATAGAAAATAGAGAGGTTCACTGGAGGTAAAATGGTTAATTTTTATTACATAAAATTTAAAAGATTTTACCCAAATAAAACCAATGCAGCTATTTTTAAAAAAAAGCAGGAAACTGGGGGAACAAATCTTTGTAGCGAATTTTTCTGATAAAGGTTTCATATCTCAAATATATAGGGAACTGTGCCAAATTTATAAGAATAAGAATCATTCCCCAATTAACAAATAATTGAGGGATGTGAATAGACAGTTTTCAGAAGAAGAAATCAAAGATATCAATAGTCATATAAAATGTTCTAAATGGCTAATAGGGAAATGCAGATTAAAACAAGTTTGAGATACTGCCTCATATCCATCAGACTGGCTAAGAGAAAAGGAAAATAACAAATGTTAGACGGGATGTGGGAAAATAAGTGTACTAATGCATTGTTGGTGAAGCTGTGAACTAGTTAATCATTCTGGAAAGGAACTTGAAACTATTCCCCAAAGGCTATTAAACTGTGCATACCCTTTCACCCAACAGTACCACTGATACGCACATGCCCCAAAGAGATCAAAGAAAAAGAGAAGGGATCCATATGTACAAAAGTATTTGTAGCAGCTTTTTTTTTTT
>JAQQSZ010009871.1:0-12658 GCA_028646595.1 Phalanger gymnotis
ATTTGACTAAAGATGTTGATCAGGTCACTTGCAAAGCCTTCCTTGATAAAGCAAAGCTAAACTGTGTGTAGTGGTACACACAGTTGTATTCTTTTCTTTTGAGAAGGCTAAGACTGGTGTATCACTTAAATATCAGATTTCTGAGTTGCAATAGGGCTAAATCCAAATGGATGTCCAGAACAAATTTGGCACCAATAAGGTGAGCTCTCATAAGTGGAGGACACCATATTGCCTGTGGAAGGATTGTTAAATTGATCCAGATGGGAAAAAAATGGAGC
Source organism: Phalanger gymnotis (assembly GCA_028646595.1). Taxonomy (NCBI): domain Eukaryota; kingdom Metazoa; phylum Chordata; class Mammalia; order Diprotodontia; family Phalangeridae; genus Phalanger; species Phalanger gymnotis. Next base: position 279 of record JAQQSZ010009871.1, read on the forward strand.
AGATTAAGCTTCCTGTGGCATTAGGATTGATACATCTTGTGGAGGAGGAAGGAAGAAAATGGTGGAGGAGGGAAGAGAAAAAGAGAGAAAGAGAAGAGAGGAAGGTGAAGTGGGAGGAGGAGGGAGAAAGAGGAAGGAAAAGAGGAGCAGAAAAAGGAAGATTAGAAAAAACTAGATGAGATAGGATTCTGGGAAGATGATAGAGTAGGTCAGAAAATTCCAAGCTCTCAAGATTTTTCCTCACAAAAGAGAGAAAATAGCACCTTTGGGTGAACAAAGTGTAGGTAAAAATAAGTAAGAACAGGGGCACAAATGGGGTCTTCCTGGGGCAATTCGAGAAGATAAGAAAAAAAAATCCTAGGATGAGCTTTGGTCCCTGTAAAAAGTAAACACCTCCAGGCTAGGTCAGAGTTAACAATAAGCAGCAAGCTGCTTAAGCAACAAGAGGCAAGCCCTGGGAATGGCTGTTTTAGGCTCAGCCCCAGCCACAAGAATCTTACCCCACAGATAGTGAGGGGAAGTTGGCCACCTGAGCTAGGGAAGATGGAGGAAACCTCTTCTGACAAGGAACGCCAGACCCAGTTGTGTTGTAGAGAGCAGAAAGGCAAGAAGGAAGCAGCACACACCTGGTGAGTGCAGAAGCAATGGGGCAGAAAGCTGGACTGCAGGCAGTTACAGGAGACTGGAGGTTTGGCTTTGGTTCCAGGTTAGAGAGGAGAATTGAAGATATGGTGCAAGAGACACCATCCCCCACACCTCGGGGCTAGATGTGATTACAAAAAATAAGCTATTCTCACACACAAAAAATGTACAGACAAAGGAGAAAGTTATTATGGGAATAGAGAAGTCTGGGATTCATCTTCAGAGGAGGATATTGAAGCAAAAAAAAAAACCTCTTCTACCTCAAAGAGTAATGTCTAAATGCTCACATGCATAAAAAGAATTCATAGAAAAACTCAAAAAAGATTTCAAAAAATCAAGTGAGAGAAAAAAAATTAAAAAATAAAAAAAATTTAAAAATCAAGTGAGAGAGATGGAGGAAAAACTTAAAAAAAATAAGAATAATTCAAGAAAAAAAGATTATGAAAAGAAAGTCAACCAATTAGAAGAGGAGATCCAGAATCTTAAGGAAAAAAAGGACACTTTGAAAATTAGAATTGGGCAAGGGGAAGTCAGTGAAGTTGTAATAGATCAAGAAATAATTAAACAAAATATGAGGAATGAAAAAATGGAACAGAAAGTAAAAAACTTATTACAAAAACAAACTGATCTGGAGAACAGATCAAGAAGAGAAAACAGAAGAATAGTTGGACTACCTTTAAAGCTTGATTAAAGCTTGATTAAAAAAGAATCTCGATACAATAATACAAGAGATAATTAAAGAAAATTGTCCTGCAACATTACAAAAAGGGGAGAAAGTAGAACTAGAAAAAAATTCATCGATCACCACTTGAAACAGATACTAGGAGAAAAATACATAGGAATATTATAGTCAAATTCTGAGACCCCCAGCTCAAGGATAAAATATTAACAGCAACAAGAAAACATAATTTAAATATGATGGTGCAACAAATAGAATCATATATGACCTAGTAGCAGAGACACTAAGGGAACACGGGTCTTGGAACACCGTATGTGAAAGAGCAAAAGAACTGGGGCTCCTGCAGAAAATATCATGTCCAGAAAAAACTAAGCATAATCCTAAATGAAAAAAATGGACATTTAATGACCTGTCAGCCTTTCAAGACTTTGTTTAAAAAGTAACTGAACCCAATAGAACATTTGACATACAAGGGTCAAGAGAAAGACAAGGCACATACCAAAGACTGATAACAAGAGATTCAATAATGACAGACCATTTACTTTTTATATATGTAAGATATAAAATGTATAACTAAGTTTGTCATTAGTAATTAGGTAGTGTGTAAGAAAAATTAGGGCAGACCTGATTATGATATGACTTTAAAAAGGAAAACTATTTAGGAACAGCTAAAAGGAGTAATTACTTTATACAAATGAAGTGCAAGAAGAAGAATTGATACAAAGGAATTAGATGGGGGAAGAAGGCTGGTAGTTCTGGTAACCTACTTTCATCAGGAATGGGCTTAAGAAGGAACAATACGTATATATTTAAAAGAGTATAACTCTTCTAAATTCAGAAGAAATAAAATGGTAAGGGGATAGGGAGGTGCAAGAGGACAAGGGAGGGATCTCTGGAGAGGAGGGTGAAGAAATAAGTTAAAGGGGGATGTAGAAAGGTGTTTAGATCAATGGGAATGGGAGGATAAGGGAGTGATCTCCAGAGGAGAGTGTGAGGGAGTAGTTTACAGGGGCTATAGAAGGGTGTTAAGATTTATGGGAATGGAGGGGTGGGGAGGGATCCTTAGAGGGCGGTAGGCTAAGTAATAGGAGGGCAAGGTAGTGATTAAATTAAAGTAGAGGAATCAAGAGGGATAGGAAAAAACTTATATGTACAAACATAAAAACAAAGATCAGGAACAGAATTTGTTAAGGAAAGTATGTGTCTATATGTACATATATATGTATATGTATGTATCCATGTATATATGGAAATGTGGGTGCAAATGCATACTTGTATGTATATCTATATCTATATCTATCTATCTATCTATCTATCTATCTATCTATCTATCTATCTATCCTTAATTGTAGCCTCGGAGGGGGGGGTGGTGAGTAAAAGGCACACAGCAGAGAACAAAAGAAAATTTACAAGGAAGTGAAGAAAAGTTTATGATTTTTCCCCTTTATTCTGTATTTGTGTTCTGGTGTTTGAGTCTACAATAAAATTAAAAAAAAAAAGAAAAAAAACCAAAGCCATAATTTGGTAAAAGTGTATTCCCAGTGAATACATATGATATGTTTCTGTCATCTTCATCTCCACCTGTACTTCATTTTGCTAGCCTGGATATTCCAATTTATAGCATTTTAAATAAAAAAAAACAATGATGAAAGTAGTGGTTGTTTGGAGATGGATGCAGAAAATATTTATTTCACAACGTAACTCATTCAGATTGTTTTATAGAAACAAACTGAGCGCGGCAGTTGAAGTCTTCTTCATAAGCTATGTCCCTTGTGAGAAAGAGATTCCACTGGATTTAAAGGTGATTACAAAAGGGAATACACCTTCCAAATGTTCAAGAATTCTTTTGATAGGATGTTTCCACTTGCAGTAACTAGGACATTTAATTTTGCATGAATTTAAGAAAATTATCTATGGGAGAAATAACTATCACTATTTTTTTCATTTTTCTTTAGAAATTTTCCACAAGAATTTTATTTCAAAGAATACAAGATAAAATAGGAATGCTGCTAATGGATGAGAGGCCAAAGGATAAGAAGATAGAACCTTGAAAAGGTGACAAAGCAGGAGATAGAAGACACCAAACAGGAGGCAGACTTTTTTTTAGTGCAAGTACTTGACATTCACTGAATAATTTAAAGTTTTCCTTCATTGTCTTGGTATGTCTTACCTTTTCCCAGACCATCCTTGGTTCTCCTTTTCTTCCTTATATTCAATTTAATTCAATTTTATTAAAGCCCTACTAGTTCAAAGCACTGTGTGGACCAAATGCTAAAAATAAATGTGTACAGAGTCAAAGTAGGGGGTGTGTGTGTGTCTGTGTGTGTGTGTGTGTGTGTGTGTTTGTGTGTGTGTGAGATGCCCAATGCCCATCTATGTTATATTTGTCCAGATGGGTTTGTCTAGACTTGCCTCACAGGAAGGAGGGAATACATATTACTAGATTACCCTCTGCCCACCTTTCTTCAAAGGAGATGTTGATTCCTGCCAAGGAAGGCAGCAGGAGATTGGAGTCATGAGGATGGCCACTCCGTTCTCCTCAGAGTGGACATACCAGCCTAGAATTATATCTAACTCTCTCCTCACTTTTACTACATATTTTTAGTTAAGGGGTAATTTTTTTTTTTTGTCTGATGTGTTCTCTTGCTTCCTTTAACAAGGAAGAAGGGCTTCATGTTATATATCCAAAATTCTTTTTATTCTCTTCCTACCAAATGCCAGTTTTACAAAGATCACCACATGGAGTGAGCAGAAAACAAATCTATTTATCCAAACTTCTAGAAAACAGAAATTATAGGAGTCGTACAGATTAGAAAATACCAGACAACATATAGAGTAAATGAGCTCTTCCACTGGGAGCAAGACATCTCAACTTAACCACCCAAAGAGAAATTCCCCAAAGTTTCTCTGATATGGGGCATGATGAGAAGACAGATCCTCTACTTAATGGCATCCACCATAGTTCTACTATGGTTTTCTCTCCTTTCAGGGTCTTTTCCTCAAAAAGTATCTATAGCTACATGTCTTCTCTCTTGAAGCTAGAAGCCAAAAAGCAAGAGTATCTTCTCTCCCAAGATTTTGCCAATTGCATTCCTCACATAGGCACAGAGCATTGAATACTTAGTATTTGCCAATGAGAGCCCTATTCAAACAGGCTTGAGTCTCAGCTCACAACAAATTTGAACCCACCTTTGTCTTTCAGGAGCTTAATTTCTACTGTAGATGTATAGCCCGTGCAAAAGTACATGGATATAAAAGCTTGTAGATATAAAATTATATAAAAGGCTAAAAACAAATTAGAAGCTGTAGAGAGTACTGTAGAGAGGAAAGATCTTATATAGGATATGGCATCCAAGTTTTGCTTTCAAAACAACTAAGGAGGCAGCTAGGTGGCATAGTGAATAAAGCATTAGCCCTGGCATCAGGAGAACCTGAGTTCAAATTTGGCCTCAGACACTTGACACACTTACTAGCTGTGTGACCTTGGGCAAACACTTAACCCAATTGCCCTGCCTTCCTCCCTCAAAAAAAGAAAGGAACTAAGAATTTTCTGAAGTGGTGGTGAGAAGAGAATACATTCTGCCAATGGGAGACAAATGTTATAAAATTAACTTTAACCTATGTTTTCTTCTTACTTTGTTCCTTATTCATTTCTTTTTCACTATTTCACTAACTTATCTGCTTAGTTTCCTTTTTTCTCTGCTCTTTCCTTTCTACCTTCTTTTCTCACTTCCACACCATCCTCAGCATGTAAGAAAACATGGAAAATCTTTGATTTCATTAGTAATCATAAGCAAGTCTAGAGACAAGCTGGTCTTCTACATGGCAGAACTTTTAGGATACAAAATACCCTCACTGAACCTAAATGAGAAATCATAGGAACATAATTATGGAAACTCAGAATGAAGAAAATATTGAAAGGAAAACAAAAGGAATACAATCACTAACAGTTATCAGTTAGCCTGCAGATGTAATATTTCTTCCCCCCCTTAGCACCACATTTTAGCCAATGTATTATGCTAATATGTGTAGAAATGTTAGTTTGTTCCTGCCCTGAACTTGAAATTTTGTGGAAGTTCAAGTTGTGAAACTGGAAGAAGTAAGTGGGAGTAATTAAAAGGTGGCGTGTCACATTCTGGAAATCCCTGAATGAGCAATGTATGCAATTTCAGCATAAGCTCTATCAAACTCTCCCAAATATTCACAACAGCTTTTACATATTAAACATCCTCCTTATGGAATTCCATTCCTGAAGTAAGCGCTTTATGCTTTCTAATAATGGGGGGGGGGACACATCTTAACTCTTTTCATTCTTGGTAAAAGTAATCTGATAAATACATATAATAAATAAATATTTAATAAACAAATAAAATAAATGAATACATCAAGTAAATGAAGAAAAATAAATAGATAAATGAATGAATCATGAATAAGCAATAAATAGAAAAATAGAGGGATAAATAGCTGAATAAATACACAAACAAGTGAATGAATGAATGAATGAAAACCACTACTGCATGGAAGTCTTTAATTACAGTTTTGCAAAAAGTTCTGGCCATGAAGCAGGTCATTGTGTCTCAGAATATTTGATAGAGAAAATTAGCTTTTCTTAATTTATGGTTCTACTGAGTCCCCAGAGCATGTGTTCTAGTTATCTCTAGAAGTTATGTTATAATAGTTCTACTGCTGTTAAGGGACATTGAGATGAATGTTTCCCTTAAGAGGATTTTTTTTAAATCAGCCAATGTGGTGAATCTACACTGGCTTATCTGAACTCTAGTAGACTTAATACAAAGGTCACATCAACTATTCTGTAAGGACAGCAACTTACTTTGGTCTAGTTCATAGTTCCTAACAAATACAGTCTTTTGTTGCAATAATGAGTGAAATACTAGTGCTGACAAAATCTTCAAATAATATTATCTTTTTTGTTATAAGTATTCATATGTATCTGGATAGAGACAACTGAGAAAAATCTGGAGAAATTATCCCATTTGTAATTCAGTAGGGCTGTTTTTTCACCTCCATGCCACAATTGAGGCACTGGAGCAGGACTTTTGTCATGATCCTAACATTTATGTGAAAAAAATGCCATATTATAGAAACTAGTGTCTGAAAATCAGATGCAGAAAGTAATTTAAAGTTGTAATTGATGTTCTGGAAGCTGGTGATGGAACTAGTTATTTTAAGCCATTTTACATTGAATCTATTAGAATCAAGACATATTTACTGTGAAATTGTGCTACAAAGTAATGTGGATTCATGACTAAGATGGCTTGCTTGCTTCCTAGAGAAGTTAGATAGGTGCCTTTCCCCAGTTATAGCAAATAACTTGCCGTGTATGCTAATTGTGCTAAACAGCTTAGCACGTGCTGCACTCCTCTACAGTTTTTTCAATATCCTATTAAATTCCAGGTCATCATATAGCTTCCAGCCAGTGACTTTATAAATATTATTCTTTGATATGATGCATTGCCAAGATAACATGACAATCGCCTTCTGGAATGACTATATTGTTCCTGCATAAAGGATATTTTTTATGGGCAAGATGATCATGAGATTGGCTTAAACTCCTCAGGCAATTCATGTGCTTTCTATCTCTTCTACTGTCACACCTAGTTAAAATATGAACTAAGTTCTGAATATTTCTTTAAAAATGATGATTGGGCTTCTGCAATTGTGAGTAGCATAGTTAGAATCATTTATGTGATCAGTAATAATTAGCCTATTCAGTGCTGATCTGTTCCCATCGCCACTCCCGGAAAATTGCTTTGAATGTTCTTTGTGTATGTTTTGAATTTGCTTACCTCTATGTGCATTGTTTTCCCCATTGAAATTTAAGGAATTTGAGGGTAGAGAATAGTTTGGTTTTTGTCTTTGACACATAGTAGGCATCTAATGAATGCCTGTGAATGAATGAATTTTAAATAGAGACATGACACAACTGGTCAGCTGGACAGCATTATACTATAATTATTGATGTTCAGAGATAACATATAGTGAAAAGATTTAAGTAAAAGAAAGAATAGGTTCAGATGGTGGCTTATTATATCATCCACAGGCATGTAGCCTTTTGGAATATATTTAATTATCTATGGAACGAGAATCAGTTCCAAGTAAACCTCCAATAGCTGTGAATAATATACCTGCATTGTTTCTAATCCCCAGAAGACTAATTTGGTGCTGTAATGTTTCCAGATTCCTTTCCCAATATAGTGTTCTGCAGGGCGTCCCTAAGGTCCGGACACATAGCAAAGTTGATAGCAATGTGGAGTTATTGGAGTTATTGCAATGAGTTCACATGAATCTTGCAAAGCACATCAACCTTTGCCTCATAAATGATGGAAATCATATTGAAGGTGTTATTTGTCAATATTTGAATTAAATAAAATGTTGCTGAAAATTTCATTCATTTCATTTCTTGAAAATACGCATTTTTGCCTATGTGTCCAGACTTTAGGAACACCCTGTACATGAAAAGAAACAAAGGAGTTTCATGTTATGTCTGAATTTTTCCTCTCCTTTGAGTGTTTTGTGTTCTATGGCCATGGCAGGTGCCGCCAAGGGGGATAGAGATAAGCCTTCCTATATAGCCTAGTCTGTGATGATAAGAATTTTCCAAGACATCCTTGGATGATCCTCAGATATGACAACTATAATACACTGATCCATCAACCATGAAGTCTGTTGGGGTTTTAGACATAACAGTAATAACATCATTATAATCAACTATTGATAAAAGTGGATAAAGTTAAGTTTCAAAGAGGAAAAAGAAAAAAAAAACTTTCCCCCACAAAGTAAAATGAGTCAATTGACTTTATAGATAACAGAGTACAGGTAAAGAGTAGATGCATTAATTAACATATACTTATCTTTAAGTCTTACATTATAGTTTGATTTTAATCCCCAAACCATTGGCATAGTACATTAGGGAAATATAGCTATTTTAGGATACCACACTGACCAGGTATACAAGCTCTTTTTCTTCCCTCATTAAAGGAAGAAAGCATTTCTAACTTTCAAATAATGACCGTGGTGGGTCCTTATAAATGGTAAAAATTTTATATCCAGACTTTAGTTACTTATAGAAAATTGAAGAATTTCATCCAAATATATTAATCATAGTTTAAATTAACATTGTAATGTATTTTATCGTGGCATAGGTTTGAGCCTGAGAGATGGTTGGAAATAAACTACCCTTCTGTTTAGGTATGTATGTTTTGTTTGCTTCAAAATAAAAGGGAAATCACCCTATGTATGAATCTCAGGAAGATGGCTGACTGATAAAAATATTACTATCACTTTAGTAGTCACTTTGAACATAAGTATTCTCAGGTACCAGTGTAGATGCCATATTAAATCACTTGAAATAATATATGAATGGAGTTATAAATAGTTGTCAGCTTTAATTCATATCTCATCCATGTCAGAAAAAAGTGTCATGTGGTTCCACTTCCAGGAGACAAGATGGTAGAATAAGAAGTGAGCTGCTCTCACCTTCCCTTATTGACCTCTGAAATCCCAGAAAATATCACCCTGAGAAAAACCTTGGAAGAACATCAGTTGCTCATGGTTAGGTTAAGGTAATATAATAAAAATCACAATTTTACCTAAATTAATTTACTTATTCAGTGCCATACCAATCAAACTACCAAAAAATATTTTACAGAATTGGATAAAATAATAACAAAATTCATCTGGAAGAACAAAAGGTCCAGAATATCAAGGGAATTAATGAAAAGAAATGCTAGGGAAGATGGCCAAGCCATATTAGATATTAAACGTTATTATGAAGTAGCGGTCATCAAACTACTAGGTACTGGCTAAGAAACAGAGTGGTGAATCAGTGGAATAGATTGGGTACACAACATGCAGTAGTCAACAACTACAGCAATCTACTCTTTGATAAACCCAAATGGTACAGATTCTGGATTAAGAAATCACTATTTCACAAAAACTGCTGGGAAAATTAGAAAATAGTATGGCAGAAACTGGGTATAGATCAATATCTTACACTGTATACCAAAGTATAGTCAAAATGGAATCATGATTTAGGAATAAAGGCTGATACTATAAGAAATTTGGGAGAGCAAGGAACATTTTACCTGTCAGATTTATGGGAAAGGGAAGAATTCACGATCCAACAAGAGATAGAGAGCAACACAAAATGCAAAATAGATAAATTTGATTATGTTAAATTGAAAAGTTTTTGTACAAAGACAATGCAACAATGATTAGGAGGGAAGCAGAAAATTGGGAAAGAAGCTTTACAATCAATGTCTCTGATAAAGGCCTTATATCTAAAATACACAGGGAACTGAGTGAAATTTATAGGAATTCAAGTCATTCCCCAATTGAGAAATGGTCAAAGGATATGACCAGGCAGTTTTCAGAGGAAGAAATCAAAGATATCTATAGGCATATGAAAAAAATGCTCTAAATCACTATTGATTAGAGAAATGCAAATCAAAACAAGACTTAGATGCCACATCTCTCCTGTCAGATTGGCTAACATGACAAAACAGGAAAATGATAAATGCTGTAGAGGATGTGGGGAAATTGGAACATTGTCACATTGCTGGTGGAGTCGTCAACTGATCCAGCTATTCTGGAGAACAATTTGGAACTATGCCCAAAGGGCTATAAAGATGTGCATACCCTTTGACCCAGCAATAGCACTTCTAAGGCTGTATCCCCAAGACATCACACATGTGGGAAATGGACCAGTATGTACAAAAATATTTATAGCAACTCTTTCTGTGGTGTCAAAGAATTGGAAATCAAGGGGATACTCATCAATTGGGGAATGGCTAAACAAGCAGTGGTATATGAATGTAATGGAATACTACTGTGCTACAAGAAATGAGGAGCCAATGGAATTCAATATAATGTGGAAAGAATTATGTGAACTGAGGTTGAGTGAGGGGAGGAGAGCCAGGAGATCATTACACACGATTACAGACACACGTTATCTGTAAGGACTAACTTTGATAGACTTGGATCTTCTCATCAATGCAAGGTTCAAAGACAGGTCCAAAAGTCTCATGGTGGAAAAAGCTATGCACATCCAGAGAAAGAATCATAGAGTCTGAATGCAAATCGAGGCAAACTATTTGTTCTCTTTTTTCCTCCTTTTTTGGTTTTGGTTCTTCTTTCTCATGATTCATTCCACTGGTTATAATTCTTCTTTACAATTGGGCTATCATGTAAATAAGTTCAATGTGAAGGTATATGTACAACCTATTTTGGATTACATGGGGAAGAGGGAGGAGGAGAGGAAGGGAGAGAAAATTTTGAACTCGAACATTTGTGGAACTGAGTGTTGTAAACTAAAAATTAAAAAATAAATATACAAAAATTAAAGTTTAAAAAGTAAGCTAAAATTAATTAATTATCTTTGAACATAAAAAATCACATGTATATATCAAAAAAGATAATATCCGTGAAGACACTTTAAAAGCAATAAAATGTAATATAAAAGAAAAATTGTTATGCAATTATCTACATTAATTATTTATTATGATTAAATATTGTGATTGTTTTCCTAAAGTTGAACTACATTTGCATTCCTACTATGAATCCAATAATGGATTGGCCATAATGAATGCTTTCTTGGATAAATTGCTATAATCTGATATGATTTTATTGTAAACATTCCAATCAATATTCATCAATGATATTTGTTTACAATTTTTTTCAGCTTTATTTTTCCATAGTTTAGTTAATATTTCTTTTAAGATTGTCTTCTTTCCCAACTTTAAAAGTAATTTTTGTGTTATCAATGTTTTAAAAGGGTGATTGAATTCTACTATCAATTATGAATAACATGAATTTATAATCAGTAATGATATCAGTCAATAATTATCTTTCTACACTTTATCCTTATTTGGTTTAGATATTTGGATAATATTTTTCTCATAAAAGAAATTTATTTGAGTGCTTTCTTTTTCAAGATCTTTTGAGAATGATTTGTGTAGTGATGGTATTAATTGTTCTTTAAAGGATTAAAAGAATGTTCCTGTGAATTCATCAGGACTAGGAAATTGCCCTTCCCCACACATCTTTTTTGATAGTTTCTTTACAGCCTATTCTATTTCCTATTCTTTTTTTTTGGGGGGGGGGGTGCGGTGACTGGCTTATTTAGACTAACCTCAGAGTACCACTCCTATTAGCTAGATATTTTATATTTTTAAAGATATTCCTCAATTTCTCTTATGTCCTCAGTTTTGGTAGGTTCCAACTATGCACATTAACCTCTGATAATCCTTTTTTTTCTGGTTTTGATGTGATTTCACCATTTCACTTGCTATTTTATTGTTTCTATGATTTGTTCATTTATCCAATCATTTTTTAAGGATTAGATTGTTTATTTTCCAAAAAAAAATTTAATTTACGCTTCCAAGGCTATTTATTAAATGTAATTTTTATTGTATTATTGTCTGAAAGGTTGTCCTTAATATGTATCCTTTTCTGAACTTGTTTGTGATGTTTTTACACCCTAATGTATGTATAGTCAGTCTTTTTAAAGGTGCCATGTATAGTTGAAAAAAAGGTATACTTTCTATTCTCACTCAGTTTTCTCCAGTTGTCTATCATATATGACTTTTTAAAAATTTCTACATATCTCCTTAAGTTTTTTCTTATTTATTTTGTGGTTAGATTTATGTACTTCTGAAAATATAAGTCCTCCACTAATGAAGTTTTACCATCTATTTCCTCCTGTAACTCATTAAACTTTTCCTTTAAGACTCTCTGTCACTTGGCACATATATGTTTATATTGATATTACTTCATTTTCTATTGTACCTTTTAGTAAAATATAATTTCCTTGCTGTTTTAAATTACTCTATTTATGCTTTTACTTTGAGTTCATGATTGCAATCCCTGCCTTTTTTTCTTTAGTTGAAGCATAATGCATTCTGTTCCAGCATTTTAATTTTGTTCTTTCTGTCTTCTTGTTTCAAGTGTGTTTCTTATAAACAACATATTGTTGGATTCTGGTTTCTAATTCATTTTGTTATCATCTGTTTTATGGGTAAATTAATCCTATTCGAGTTCA
>JAQQSZ010009872.1:0-12658 GCA_028646595.1 Phalanger gymnotis
TCTATCTATCTATCTATCTATCTATCTATCTATCTATCTATCTAATACAATTGACATCTGCAAACCAAGTACTTTGTATTATTCAAGGATTTATGGAATGACCTTGAATAAATTGGGAGATCAAGGAAGATATTTTGGGAGATATAGTCCTTGAGTTTGTGATTAATGAATGAATAGCATTTAAAAAGGCAGAGTTTGGCAGTTAAGGGGTGAATTCCAGGAACAAGAAACTGTATGGACAAAAAATATCATAGTACCACTAGAATTCTTTGTATTTCATCATAGGAACTGAGTTCAATTCCCACTCTGCCATTTTCTGCCTTTGTGATTTTGAATGAATCACAATGTCTGTAAAGTTTATCTTCTTCATCTAAAAAATGAGCTTGGACAAAGTGACCTCACCATGCTCTTCCAATACTAGTCCCTACATTCAAATAAAGTATATGTCATGATTTGAAATTCCTTTATACCTCTGTATGTAAAGTTATGCAGTCATATCCTAGTTTGTCAGTATTCCGCTTATGGCATCTGTACAACCGAGTATAATACCTTGGTGGTGGTCCAATTACTATCGGAAACAATAAGGCTATGATTTCCTTTGGTTTCAATTTTGTATTTCTATTAACAATGCCTAAGAAAATATATTTTTTGATAGTTAACTACCTGTGGGAGCTTGGGCAAGTCTTTAAACTCTTTGGGCCCTAGTTTCTTCGTTGGTAAAGTTAGAGAGTTAGTTTATATGACCTCTGAGGTCTCTTCTAGCTTGAGATCTTAAATTGAATGATAAACACATTATACTGATTATTCGTATTTAGCTTTTTGGCAACTAAAACCACCAAGTCTGTTTCACATGATCTACCATCCTAACAATAGGTTTTCCCAACTTGTAGCTGGGAAGTCCAAAAGCCCAAAAAAAAAGTCCAAAAACATAAAAAAGTACATGTCTATCATAGTTAATTATCATTTTGTTAGAGTCATCCTATTGCTTCTGTGAAGATGCGGAAGGGAGCCAAAAGAACAAGCATATATTAATCACCAACCATGTGTCTGGCCTTATGCTAAGGGCTTTAAAAATGTTATCTCATTTGATATTTATGGAACATTTTTATGGAGTCTGCTTCTTTCATAGAGGTATGAGTTATTCTTCTCAATTTCATGTCTTTTGTACTTTGATAAACAAGCCATCTATGCTTTCACCCAAGACATTGGCAAACATGTTGAACCAAATACTGCTGAGGAGAGTCCAATGGTACATCAATAAAGATGTTCCACAAGGACGACAATGATGAATGAACATGTTGGTGTTTAATCCATGTAATTATATTTTCGTCCTACCTGTATTTCTCCAATTTGTCCATAGGGATAGCTTGGGAAACTTTGTCAATTGCCCATAATTGCTATTGCATTTGTCAATGCAACTCATAATGGCTAAAGTATTCTCCTCTATCAGTCCAGCAATCCTGTTTTAAAAAAAGTAATGAGGTTCATCTAGTTTACGCTCATTTATTTTGAATAGTGATTAAGGGGGGGGGGGAGAGAATCTCAGATAATATTCTGTGAGCCAAATCTAATCAAAGAATGCTGCCATGTGCTAAATGGCTTCCCTAGCCTCGGTTCTACCAGCTAAATACCTATCCACCATCTCCTATTCAGACTACCCTTTCCAGTCCCAGCTCCCATAGTACCTTGGTTCATTAGATTTACAACAGAGGTAGAAGGGGCTCCTGGGCACCTAGTTTCATGTGACAATACAGGGCTCTTCATTGCCTACTCACCCTCCACCATCCCCTAATCTCTGGAAAATACTGAAAGATGTCCATGTCTTGAGCCAGTGACTGAATCTGATGACCCTGGGTGAAACACAAAAATAAAACACAAAAAGAAAAACATGAATAGGTCTTTCAAAGCTCCAAGTTTGATTTTAGACAAATTCCATAATTGCAAATTAATTACAGAAGTGAATTGTAGTACCAGTCCCACTTTAGTGTTAGGCCACTGTATCACTTTAGCTAACCAAGGCAGCTAGTAATACAGAAATGATTGCCAAGGAGCTGGAACATATTTGCAGAATATTATAATACTCATGAATGGGCAGACATTTCTATTTCACTACATTAAAAGACACAGACCTTTGACCAAAGGGATACTGCTTTGTGCAGTTGTCATCTATAAATCTTTAAAATGGTTGCCATATGTATAGTCCACATCTCCCATGGCAGCTAATTTTGGTGGTGCCAAGGGAATAGGTGTAAGTCCACTGAGCTGAATACATGCCAGTAATGGCCCTATAGAAATCAATACCTCGGGAGCTAACTGTGTCTTCTTGTAACTGCCTTCCATCTCTGCTAAAGATTTGTTGTTGTTTCACCCATTTAATTATTTGGTCTTAGCATGTATTCAAGAATCTTATGAAAGATTTGGGATGGATTCTTGGTGGCTAAATATACTCATAGGGATCTAAAAGCATCATGCTTGTACCCCACCCAAATATCATTAAGGAGCCAGATGACTACAAAGCCAGAAGTGTGAGAGACTTAAAAAAGTGGGATATACTTGAATATGAAGGGAAAGATTTGGAAAATGTTGTTGTATTTTTGAAACTTGTATGGTCTTTCTTACTGTATGGAAAAAGCTTTGAGACTCATTCCAGTTATACCAGCAATGAAAATCTCTTCTTTTTCCCCAACGCACACCATTGTGAAAAGGAAAGATTTACATAAAACAAATGGACCTGAAAAGATCTTTGAACATGGAAGAGGAAAGACTCGTGACTATCAGAACAAGATGTGAGCATCAAATAAAGTGACTACAGAGACAGTGACATCTCAGGAAAGACTTTAAATTTCTGTACCACACCAACAATTTGGGTATTGCTTCAAAGAGTGGCTTACAAATGATTAGGGAAGCTTTGAGGTATACTTTGCTAGTACCTAGTCTAAGAGAGGGGTTGAGAAATGAGCTTTTTTTTGGGGTGGGGGGTGGCTTGCCTCAGAAAAGGGGATGGTAGTAGGGTTTGCAACTTGGTACAACTAGGTAGCACAGTGGATTGAGGGCTAGGCCTGGAATCTGGAAGATCTAAATTCAAATCTAGCTTGTCAATTTACTTACTTGTTACATGACCATGGGCAATATGCTTAATCTCTGTCTCAGTCTACCTCACAGAGTAACCGCGAAGGTCAAAAGAGATATTTGTAAAGGCCTTAGCATAGTATCTAACATATAGTAGAGGCTTACTGAATGCTTGTTCTCTTCCTCCTCCTTCCACCACCCCCATTAAGTGGAAACTCCTGTGAAGGATACAGGAATGTTTTTTTTTCACATTTTTAATATTCTGATTAATCTTTTGTACAGTAAGAAGCAAATTGATGACATGCAAAGCCAGTGAAGTAAGAAAAGGGATGACTTTTCCTACTAAGAAAAAAATAAGAACTTGATTGGATAATCCACAGAAATAAGGAAATAAAAATACCAGTCCCTGAATTGGGGTAGGATAAGTTAGAGATGCCCTGTGCTGTGAGAGTAAAAGAAAGTCTGCATCAGTTCATGCAAGGCTGATAGCAACAAAACTGTCTAGATTATCTATTTCCTCTTCTAAATTGTCATCTAATCTCGTTTTTCATTTCTATCACCACTTGAACTAGCTCTCCTCTCCCATGTATTTTTCAAAGTCTAATTGTCTCCTCCAATATATTACAAATCAGAACCTTCCAACATTTTCTGAAGGTATTTTCTTTCCACACAATTACAAGAGAAAGAGTTCTAGACCGAGATCAGCTGACCTGATTTGTAGTCTAAATCACCTGAGTGATGTTGGACGGATTGCTGAGTTTCTTGGAGCCTTAGACTTCTCAGCTATAAAAAGAAAGTTTGGAAATACATTATCTTTTGGGTCTCTTACAGGTTTCAGTGAAATTATAATCCTTAATCTTCTTTTCTCTGATCTTGTCTGTGTTCGCAGGACATAGTTAGTTGCCTAAAGGTAAAGGAATGACTCCAGAACTTTACTCACAAAAATTATTTAATGTTTTCTTCTCTTCATAGGCTGGAGCTATTATTAAAATAACAACTATATTATTCCTGGGATTGCAACACATGAGATCTCCCAATTTTTTTTGCACAGTTTAATTTTTTTTTAAGTTTTGAGTCTTTTGGAAATTTGGACACTTTATTCCATAGATTTTTTAATGGTGATGACTATCAGAGGTTAGCCTATAGAAGCTTACTTAGCCCGTGTTATCAGGACACTTTCTCACTATACGACCATAGAACCAGATCATTATTGTGGTCAGTGCTTCTCTTAGCAATGTATTATAAGTCCCAATTGGAATAAAAATGTCTCACCCTGGGTTTATGCAGCAGTTGTGCTAGGCCCTCTGGGAACCTAGTAACCACGTGGCTATAGAGGTCAACATCTACGTAAGTTACTGGAGTTCTATGGCAGCTTCTTTGTGCAGATTTTAGAGCATCTTGGTTCCTGTGGCACTTTCAGCCAACTTTGCCAGCTCTAACTTTGTAACTTATTTCACAAGTGCTTATACGTGACTTGTTTCTAATTCAGGGATTACTGGATTCTTGATATTGCTGAAATACTGTTTTATATCAGTTTATTCATTTAATATACTTTTACTGAGCACCTAGTTACTCCGTGCCTGAAGCTGTGCTAGTGGCTCCTCTAGTCATAAAATCTGGGTTTGAGATCTAGTCCTCATTCATTTTGTGACTGTGGGTAAGTTATTTCATAATGCCATACTTCTATTTCCTCATTTACGAAAATGAAGAAGTTGGATGAGATTAATTCAAAATTTCCTTCCAAATCTAAGACCTGATGATCTTTCTGTAAATATCTCTTACTTTCCAAATATTTGATAAATATAGGTATCACTATTTGTATTTGTTACTAAATCTATTGCAAGCAGGTATAGATCAGTCGAAAAATTTCTTAAATTACTTATTTTCTCCTCCTACTCCTATACACTTATGTTGCTATAAAGTTAACATTTAATGAAGCTCTGGGTCCATTCTGACAATTATCTCTTTATAAAGAAGAGGAAACTTTCCCTAGAAATCCACTATACACACTGTCCTTCCCTCCTAATATGTGTCTCTTTTTCCTGCTTTCAGCATATGAATAATTTACCTCAAGGTAAGCGATTTTAAAATAATAGCTTTAAAATTTATAAAATGCTTTATAAATATCTCGTTTAATCCTGACAACAATCCTAGAAAGTAGGTGCTGTTGTTATTTTTATAATCCCATTTTATGAACAAGAAAACTAGGCAGACAGGTTAAATGACTTGCCCAGGGTCACACATCTAGTAAATGTCTGTGAGGCCACATTTGAACTCATGTCTTCATGACTCCAGGGCGACACTCCTTCCAGGGCTATGTACCTCCTTCACTAAGTCAAGCTGATTTATTGTCAGCTTTAATTGTAAAATAACGTGTGGTGTTAATCTGTGAAATAACTTAAAGGCATAACTCATGAGGAATCAAGTCTGTCTGTTTGTTTTTTGGCTAGAGAAGGAATCCCTCTCTGAAATTTTTGGATTCATCTCACCTAGTTGATCCACTATTGGCAACTGACTAAAGCCAATTCTTTGAGAGGCTGTCTTTTGGTAGATTTCTAAGCAGTGTCTGAACAAGTTGTTTTAAGTAAGCCTGATATTTAAGGAAATCTATTCACTTCTATAAACAAAGGTCCTTTAAATGGTTAGGCCCATCCATCTTTCTTTATCTATATCTAGCATCATGCCAAGAAATTTCTGGGTATCAAAAGTAAGATTTGCCCCTAGAAAAGAGAAATTTGCCTCTAACATTCCAATATATGGTGTTTCTGCTTTCTCAAATGAGGAAAGTGATTTTTGTATTGAAAATAACAGAACAAAATAGCTTATAGAGGACTGGTAATCCAGATAGTAAGAAAGTTCCTGACTATGTATTTGTGTGTTTATATATATGATGATAACACACAGCACATTATTCATTCATGCAAGTTATTCACTAAGCATCTATTCTGTGCAAAGAATGTACTAAGTTTATTTCTGTGAACACTAAAACAAAACACTTTCTTCTCTCATGAAGCTTATAGTCTAGGAGCATAAGTGACTGGTATGAACTGTATTACTTTTTGCTTGTCTTTAATATTTCCAATAAATTATTATTTTCATTACTTGAAAAAAAACCTTTTAGCTAATATTTCAACTGAATTTTGACCAGAACATGTGTCGTTCCAAAAACCTCTATGAAATCAATTTCTATTTATCTCATAAAGATGATTAATGTATTTGCTGATTTTTTTTTTGTATTTTTCACTTTTATTCTCTGAACATTTTCCTTCTAGCCTCTTGTGGTACTGTGGGGTAAATATCATTTTGGCAATCACTTAACATATGATTCCATTTTTTTAATGTTTTCTTCTGCTGAGATTAAAAACAAAACAAACTTGTACTTCAACAGATACATTTTGTCTGCAGTGTTATCCTTGAACAAAATAGTTTTTCCCCCAAACTGTCAGAGACAAATGATGTTTTTATATTGAAATTGATCCATTTCATTAAAAGTTGATACTTTTAAAGTGCTTAAAATCTATTAAAGTACCACCATTTTAATGAAATGGATCAAATGCAATGTACAAATGCCATTTGTCTCTGACAATTTTGGGTAACAATTTCAAACATTAAGTTTCATTTTCTAAGTTTCCCTTAAATATTAACATGGAGAACACACTAGTTTTTACCTTGTATCAATTCTTACCTCACAAATCCCTGTTCTATAGGCCCAACATCACTTTCCTGCATTTTCAGAAACAATAATTTGATTATCTCTACGTTATTTTTTCTCTTGTTATTTATAAACTGTTCTTTCCCAGGCATAATACTGAATCTCAGTGGGAAAGGAGATGCACAGCAAATTGGAGGCAAATTTTGGATAAGGACTCTGACTTTTAAATCAAATATTAAAATAGCAATTAGAATGAACTGACAGCATTAATCACATGCATGCACACACGCACATATATACCCTCATATACACACAAGAGACCACATAAAGAAACAATCTAAAAGAAACACCATTTTCATAGAATTCAGATCACATTTTATTATAGCTCTTAGGGCAAAATTACACCTATAAATGTAGAAAAGGCTCTTTTCTTTTTCTTTTCTTTTTTCCTCTCTCTTTCTCTGTCTCTGTTTCTCTTTCTTTCTCTCTTTGAGTAATTCAATGAATATGTAGAATAAAAGACTCTTCTTAAACTGGGAAATGGAGAATAGAGAAATTAGTTAATGAACTATAAAGATAACTTATCTGTCCAGTTTAAGGGCAAAAATCTTTTTTTTGCCCCTATATGATATATCATGGTTTATTATTTGCAATACATGGCCACTGTCCTTTTGTACTTAAAGAGACACATTTATTTTCTAGATGTAGAAAAAAGCATGTGCTATTCTGAATCAAACTTAGATTAAATTAGTGTGTGATTAAATACCGTATTTAATAACATCACATGGCATTAACTAACTGGGCTCCCAGAGTAGTTACACATCTGACCATAGACTATATGATAAATAACAAACCCTCCAAAATCATTAATAAAATATCACATGAAATTTTATACCACAGATACATATTACATTTTGTTTGAAGTAATAAACAATTGTGATAAAATACATTATTATTAGTGCATAATATGATCCCTGCTGTGCATAATTAAATTTTGCCTATATATATAATTAATCATTTTTTTTTGAAAACTGGATGATATTCCAAAGTATAAAACAATTTAAAAAAATAATACATTCAGGGACCTTTATCTCTTATGTGGTCTTTCAAAAATATATGGACTTTTCCCAAAGGCCGATTAGAAATAATTTTCATTTAAATAGCCCTGTAAGAATTAATTGAGAATCAAATACTTTTTACAGAAAAAAAAACCCTCTATAATCAAGTCAACTTTAAAAAACTCGCTTCCCTGGTTACATAAAAGAATGTTACTGTTCATTAGTTGTGTATTTGTGCATTCACTGTATTCAGCTTAAATGAAACTAGTTGAATTTTTCACATGTATGAAAAGGGTTTTTTTTTTCCTGTTTCAGATATGACAAAATATTTCAGCTGTTTTCAGTTAGGCTAAATACCACATATATTAGTAACACGGACATAAAGTAAATATGATGGTTCCTATATAGAATTTTGTCCTATATCAATAGATTTAAAAAATATATTTACTGTAGCTTTAAGTGTACCAACTTTTATGTTTAATTCCAACTGCAGAGTATAATTTCATAAATTACCTACCTTTATCTGTTTATTTTCTTGATTTATAGCCAGCTTATACCATAGCAAATTGTTCATTTTAATTTTTCATTAATTCATTATATATATGTAACAACAATGCTGCTGTGGGGGTGTAAGACCAATAACACCAGCACATGGGAGGGCTGCTAGCACAGGATCTTTGATTTGCTTTTCTAAAGGAAAGCAACTTTAAAGGAGTCAACAATCTTACTTTAACTAGATATAGATATATATCATTCACTTAGTTCAGGGGAAAAGTCAGCACCCTGAACTTCAGAGAAAATACAAACATGTTACAAGCGGAAATTACATAAATAGAGCAAATACAAACAGCAAAGACCAACAGACAGAGCTTCCAACTGTCTGATCAAAAGCAACACATACATAGTTACTAGAGAGAGAAGCACCAACATCTGGCTTTTCAAAGTCAGGAGGTTCCTTAATAGCTACCCAGAATCTCATCTGGCTAAATCACACAAACACTCTTCCAATGAGTGAGTCCCAAAGCAAAATGCTAACTTCAAAGTACATATACCCTTCTTCAGGGCCAGAGGGCATCACAACCCTTGTGACCCAGGCTCATGTGACTCAGTCTTCCATGTGACTCAAGTTCAAAGCAGGTTAATAGGCCTATTAAGGGGAGGGGAACATTTTCAAATTGTATTAACATGATAATATATTAATATGAAATATAAAACATAATGTATAGTACCGTAAATAAATATTAGGTAACAACAGCACAAAATCATGTTAAAATAATAGAGTAAGTTCAAGCCAAACTATTGAGACATGAAAATATTGCCATTAAATGATGCATATGTTCATATTATTATATAAATGACACATCTACTTGGAGAATTTTGCAAGGAAATGAGACCATATAGTGTTCTTTGTCAAAATCTATGTTATCTAAACAAAGCTTCAATACTACATTCTAAAATATATAACACCAATGACACATCCATGTAACATTTGTATAAATCCATATATATTCTCCACTGAACTGCTACTCTGATCCCCCAAGATAGTATTGTGATGACTCTAGGTTCTCTCATGTGCTAGGAGAGCACAAGTTCTGGATGGTTCTGTCATGCTGCAAAGGCTCTGAGTGTGAGCCCAATGATGGATAATGGCTGTTTTCTGATGGTCAGTCAGAGTGAGTTGTGTAAAACTCATCACCTAAACTGTGCCAGGATGTTAAGTTTTCTAGCAACAATATCTCTGAAAGACCTCTTACTAAGTTGTAGAGAAGTTGTGACACACATTGGTGGAAGAAGTTCTCAATGTTAACACCATGCTGTCATTACATGCTGTATTATCTTAAGTAAAGAAGATAACAGCCAATGCATATGTATACATCTTAGGAGACTCTGCTCTGTGTCCTTGCATAAATTTGCCAGAGGGGATCTACTCAAACTGCTGGAGCATTCCTTGTGTTTGGTTTCCAATGAAGGCAACCTGTGGAGCATGGATGCTACTTATTCGTTGTTCTTTGCTTTTGCTTCATGATTGGTCCATTGTTTTTTTTTTTTTTGAAGGGGACCATATATTCCTCAGATAATAAAATTTAAACTCTCTTTTGAATATCTGTGCATTTGTAAAGTGTTACAGATGTGTTCTTGCTTACTATATGCCTCTATTACCTTTTAAGTGATCTTTAAGTTCAATTCTTCATAGACTATATTATTTTATGACTTAGTGCCACAAAATGTCACCAATAATATTCTGTGTTGGAAAAAAAAATGATAGACCTTGGTTTCAGAAATACCTGCCCATACAAAATTATAGCTCTTTGAAATAATAAGAATATCACTATCTATTTGTTTATCAAAAAGCCTCAAGGAATCGAAAACAAAACAAACAAACAAAAAACTTGGTCTATTTTTAGCTTTCTAGCCAACACTAGGACAAGAATGCAAGATCACTTTGTCTTTATCCATATAGTGAATTCAAAACAAGAACATTATAGAATGCATCAAAAGAATGAAAGATGCTGTCCTATTTAGATTTTAAATTTGGCATTTGTTGACTATGTATTTTTTCACCCTAATTTCCTATGTAACTAATGATCATTGCAGTTATTTATTTAATCTCATAAATTGATCAATTACATTCATTAATCCAGTAGTTATTTGAACCAGGACAGTCTTTATAGAAGTGTATGTTAGTTAAACAAAGAAATATATGCATGTATTCTACCTAAAGAATAGATATAACTTAGTTTTTCCTGACCATTTTTCAATTCATTAATTTTCAAACATAGATGATACTGTTTATTGCCTTATTAACTGTTTTTTACTCATAAACTTATATAAAGTTCTTCTTCAATCTTGCATTAAGGCCTAAAAGCAAGTCTGTATTTTGAATGATAATGCCAGTGGGAGGTACCAAGGTGAAACGGCTTTGAGTATGGGCTCAGGGATGGTCTGTAGGTCTATGATTTAAGAATAAAACTAGCTAAAATCACATCACCAGGTTGATCACATGAAGTAGTTTCTGAAGAGAGCTTATACTTTCTCATGAGAACAGATTACTTAATTTGAGCATTTAAGCCTTGGAAATAGGTAAATGCTACAAATCAGGGCTTGATTTTTCTTTTTTTACAATTATCTACACTTAAGAAAGTGGTGGAGAAAATGTAAATTATAGTTCATACTGTTTGTTTGTTTTCCCTAGAGAGCTGGTTGTTAAACAATTTACCAGCTCATCAAATGGTCTCCAGGTTGTAGTTAAGCTTTTGGCCACTGTATTTGCTATGTGCCAAAGAAGGATATGGTTCAGAAAAATTACATATAATTTGAGTAAGTTAAACTTACCACAACACCAGAATTACTTTAGTAAGTGAATAGTGCAAACTCATTGTTACTGTTGACTGATTTACCAAGAACATTCTTTTGCTAGTGGTCATATATACCCTTAATCATCAAATGCCAATGGCTCCCTCTAGGTTTAAATATAATTTTCTCTGTTTAACCTTTAAAAGTCTTCACAACCTGATACCTTATTACTTCTTCAGTCTTTTCTATATTACTCTTCTTCTAATATCTATGATCCTTCATTATTATAAGATTAGCTTTGGAAGTCTTGAGACCACCATAACAGTTTGCCCTTAAGGAAGGTTATAACTTATAAAATCTATACATGGAAGCCATTGTTACAGGATTAAGCCTGATGATGGTTTTGAGGCCATCACAGCAGATTCCCCTTAAAGGAATCTGTAAGTTTATAGAACATACTCATGGAAAAATACAGACAATAATATTCTTGAATGTTGATACAGCTGTGTCCCTCAAATATTTTGTCTGCCACCAGATTGATTTTTCTCTCTGATATGCGAACTCCCTTAACATAATGTTTTCCCCTGACCCCTCATATGTAATTTTGCTATCTCCAGCAGGCCATCCAAAATCATGGTATAAAAAAAAGAGCACCCCTTCTTGATGGAGCATACTCTTCCCTCCAGTAGGAGCACACCATCCTGCTAGAGCCCCTGCTTTCTGCTGAATGGACCTTTGTGCTTCCCAAAGCAATGTTGCTCTTCTTAGTTAAATTCTATGATAGTGTGTATGCCTGAGTTGTATGTCGTGGCCCCTTTTCCTCTCTCTCCTTCCCTCTCTTGCCCATTGCTTTCAATAAGCTCTGCATTGAACTACATTTTATTGTTTTGCATGCTGTTCTCAGCACCCAAACTCATTAAGTGGTCGTTTCCCTCAATTTCTCTTGCTGGCCTACAGGCCTTTCCTTAAATATAAATTGGGTACCTGATAAGGACTTAATTCATCGACAGCCTCTCCTGCTCTGGGAGACTTTGATACTCTCTACAGAAAGCAAGTGTCAATAGAGGAATTTATGTCTTCCCAGGAGGGACTTTATTATGCCAGAGGACTTTCAAAACAAACATACTGATCTACCTGCTGTTCATTACACAACTGCATCTCCTTTCTCTTAACCTTTGCATTGGCTAATGGAGACTTTGCACTCCATAACTGAAATAACTTCTCACCATTACATCTCAGAACCCCTAATTTCTCTTAAATCTCAGATAGAGTGCTATCTTCTATAGGAGGCCTTTTCTCATCACCCAGTTGCTACTTTCTTCCCTGCTACTGCCACTTTCCATGTAGTCTAAATTTATCTTGAATGTATAGGTAGTTGCCCCCATTAGAAAATAAGTTTCTTCGGGGCAAGTACTGTTTTTGCTTCTCTTTGTATTCTCAGCACTCATCAAAAAGCCAGTCATATTGTAATTATTTATCAATGTTTATTGTTTTATTAATTGAAGACTAACTCAAGAAAGCAATTTTCCCTTTCTAACATAGAGAATGTTATGAAAATGAAAATTTATTCAATTCTACAAAAAAA
>JAQQSZ010009873.1:0-12658 GCA_028646595.1 Phalanger gymnotis
TCAAGTTTTTGCTGCGGTGGGGCCTAAATAAATTTCTTGTTGTTTTCTCCTTAGAGAATCTCTCATACCTTGCGATTTCGGACCATTCAAACATATACATGATTATATTTGAGATCATAAATTCGGCCTTCCTACTACAACATGTCTGTATCCCCTGATGGAATGTAAGCTGTTTGAGGTCAGGGACTATTTTTTTAAGGTCTTTGTTTACATTAGCACACAATAGATGCTTAATAAGTACAATTTAATTGGATTAATTTATAAATTAGTTTATATTTTGGTACCTTGAAAGATCCATGATTTCCTAAGTATGGCTTCTTCTTCTAGCAACAGAGATGGTGACCCTCCATGCATGTTTATCCTTTTGGATCTTGCATTTTTCATTCATTCATTTTTTTTGTTTATTTATTTATTACATATTTTCCAAACAAGATAGATCCCGGTGACCTAGGTAGCCTTACCTTTGTTCTTTTAGCATCTCAGATGTACCTATGTAGTTCCATCTTAGATTTATAGACCGTCAGTCAATAAATATGTATTAAACACATATTACATACTAGGAACTGTACTAAGCACTATTAGGGCTGGAAGAGACTATCAATATCATATAGATTTATATTATAAGTAAGAAAACTGAGGCTCAGAAAGGTGAGGTGATTTGTCCAGTGTCACACCGATAGGAATTGTCAATGCCAAGACTGGAACTCAGATCTTCTGGCCCTGAGTTGTCTTTTTTCTAGTACACTGCCTCAAAAAGATCTGTTTTCTTTCTCTCTTCATACATGACCAGAACATCTCCTTTTCCAGTCATACATGTCCTCAAAAATGTCTTTATGCCATTTCTTTGAGTTCAAGTTACAGCCTGCTTATGCCTATCTTTGTGTTTGGGTTATTAGTAATTTTCTTTTCTCTGATATAATGAGTTTGATTCCCAGCTGTGCTACTTACTACCCTACAACCTTGACTGAGTTACTTCACTTCCCTGTAATCAGGTGATTAGACTAGATAATCTTGAAGGTCCCTTGTATCTCTAAATCCTATAATCCTATGATAAGTCATATGATAACAGTTCATTGTTGTTGGTCAGAAACAAATCCAAACCAGAATTTCTTCTTATTGCTGCCTCTACCTTTGAAAGATTTAAACTCATGAAGGCAGGTCAAGATTTTATCCACTTCTCTTTTTATTTCAACAAAGAATCTGATTTCAATCAGAATCATTTAACAAACATTATTAAGCCTTATTATGTGCAGAGAGAAAGCATGGTATAGAAGGTAAAGGGCAGTCCTTGGAGTCAGAAGGATCAGAGTTCAAGTCTCAGGCATGTAGGCTGTGTAACCCAAGGCTTGGCATCACTTAACTTCTTTCTCAGTGCTCCAGGAAACTCTTTAGCATGAAAAATGTCAGTGCAGGTGACAATCTGGATAAAAAGAGGGATTCTCTACACAAGTGAAGTTTCCTATACAAATTCAATCACAGGCTCAAGCCAATGAAAAAGCAAAACCAAACAAAACTATGCAGAACTCTATGCTAGGCTCTGGAAGTAATCCAATATTTAGACAAAACATGAAATCCTGTGTTCATGGAGCCTCAGTCTAGTAGAAGGATAAGAATCACACAGATGATTATTGTACCCATGGGGTAGGAGGAGATATGCAGCAGGTGACATTTCAGCATTTAATAAAACATATATACACATATACACACATATGCATGTGTATATCTGTATATATATTTATATACATGTGTATATAAATATATATGCATATATACATACATGCATATGTGTGTATACATACACACACATACATACATATATATACATATACACATATATGTGTGTGTGTGCATGTGTATTCCCTGCCCAGGGCTAATTTTGATGGTTTTATTTTAGCCTTCGGCTTTCTCTCCCACCTGAAACTCTAAGTGAGGGGTCCTAATTGGGAAAAAAAAAAGCTTGAGAAGTTTAAGATATCCTCATGTTCAATTAATGCCACTTAAGATAATAATAAGCTTTTTTCTTTTTGGTCACGCTCCCCATTTCCTTACTGAAAAGATGTCTTATGTTTATTTATTTTTAATTGAAGTGAATAAAGGATGATTTTATGATGTCTCTAATATCTTAGCAGGAGTCGCAGTTGTAGAGAATAGGAGTTCATTGACCTGGGGAGGGTTACAATGACAGGTACATATAGGAATATTTGCTTTTGATTTTGCTAGTTGTCTTCCTTCTCACAATACTGGGGATTCATTATTAGAGCTCTATTTGACATCCTTCCCCCAACCCCCCCCCCCCTTCCATTTATTATACTTGGTCACAGACTGGTCCCAGGAGGGAGGCTAAGAGTTACATCCAGGGGATGGCTGCTATGACAAAGAGCAGTGAGGTTCACTGAAAGAGATTCTGAATCACAGACCATGTGGAAAGATGAAGCAGAGCTCAAAGTAATTTTTTTTAGGGAAATGAATCAAATTAAAGTACTCCAAATTCCACACAGAGTTTATTTGATGAATCTCTTCCTCTCATTCCGTTCTGTTGACAAGATGAACCGTCAGCTGGCAGCTTCAAGTTGCCTGGCATGACTACAGAATCAGTTTGCTGGGGCTGAATCCAAACACGAACCTGAACTTTACCAGTTCTGCTCCCTTTGTAAACAGATTTGGGTTGGCTGCCAACCATTTTTCAAAAGTAAATAAAATAGGGACTGCTAAATGCAAACATCTTTTCACACCAAAGTCTACCAAGCTGTATTCCACTGCAATGGATAATTCCCAAACTTTTCAGAGTTGACACCCTAGTATTGCTTCACTTTAATTCAGTCGATAAATAAACATTTCTTAAGTGATCACCACGTGATGCTGTGCTAAGCATTAGGGACATAAAGAAACCAAAAGAAACAATTTCTGCCCTCAAGAAATTCACATTTTATAAGGGAAGACACAACATGGAAATATGTAAGTACATACAAGGTATTAATAGAGTAGACGGAGGGTAACATCAGAGGGAAAAGCTTAAGTGTCTGGGGGTTCAGGGTGGGGAGGACTGGGATTGGGGATTTCCTCCAGGAACCTCTATTTTGAGGAAGGGTCTAGGCCAGCCATGCTCACTCCATTCTTCTCCCATCTCCACTCCTGCATCTTTGGACACCTCTATGCCCCATGAGGATACCTTCTCCCAGGGCCAAGCCTTTCTCCCCTCAGCTCCCTTTTATGTGTTTTCTACTCCCGTTAGGATATAAGCTCCTTGAGGGCAACATCTATCTTTCTTTCTTTTTGCTTATATTTATCTTCCCAGGGCTTCCACAGGACCTGGCATATAGTAAGTGCTTAATAAATCCTTTTTTTTTTCAGTTGATTTGACTAGGAGAGCCTCCGGCAGAAGGTAGAATTTGAGCTGAGTCTTTAACGAAATGGGAGAAAGTTGGAGGCAAAATTAAGGAAGGAGAGCATTCTAGACATAAGGGGCAGCTAGCAAAAAGCATAGAGACAGAAGATTGAATGTTACATGCTAAGAACAGTGAGTAAGATGCTACAGAGTACATGGAGGGGAGTAAAGTTAAGAAGCCTGGTAAGGTTGGAAGAGGTAGAAATACCAAACACAAGATCATATTTAATTTTGGAGGTAATAGGGAGCTATTAGAGTTTAATGAGTAAGATTTTTGAAAGTAGGGATTGTTTCACTCTGTGTTGATATCTTCAGTGCCTAGTACCTAGTTGTGTAATAAATGTTCGGTAATGGGTTAGTGTTACCTGATACATATTAATTTTTTAAAATGACAATTACATTTGGATTTGAGAATTTTTAGAGCAGTTTGGGGGTGCTTTCTGAGAAGAAGAGTGACACCTCGGATAAACCAATAACCATGACTGGAAACACACTTTTCTCAGCTCTTTAACTTGGAAAGCACTATATTTCTCTAACTCATGCATTCCTGGTCAGAAACCATAGGTCAATTCTCTAGGCAATAATGACCACAACAGACTGCAAAGGATATTAATGGTTTATACAGCTTCTCACAGAAAGTCCTACTTGTATGATAATAATTAACATGTATAGAGCTCTTTCAGCTTCACCAAAAAGCTCTACATATGTTATCTCACAGCTTCCCAGTGAAATGAGAGCTCTGTGAGACAGGTAAAAATACTGAAGTTCAGAAGAGTTAAGTAATTTGCTCATGGTCACGCAGCTAATAAGCATCATAAGGCAGGGTTTGAATCCATGTCTTCCTCACACCAAGACCAGCTTTTTAATCTCCTCTGCAAAGCTGCTTCTTTAAGAGGAGACAAGTGCTCATGAAAGGTTATTTGAATACGTGAAAACCAATTTAGACTACATGGCCTAGTTTGCAACCAAAGAATCGAATCCAAACCAATCCAAATACAATCCCCAAAGCATTGGCAATTACTAAGTGAAACATGGGCAGCTAGATGGTGCAGTGAGTAGAGCACTAGGCCTGGAGTCAGGAACACCTTAGTTCAAATTTGACCTCAGGCACTTACTAGCTAAGTAACCCTGGGTAAGGCACTTGTTTGCCTCAGTTTCCTCATCTGCAAAATGATCTGGAGAAGGAAATGGCAAGCCACTCCAGTACTTTTCCCATGAAACTCCTCCAAGGGGTCACTACAAGTCAAACACAACTGAAAAATGACTGAACAACAAGGTAAAACAGGATCCCAGTGCCCAGGAGCTATTTCACTTTTGTCTTGGTATCTCCAAGTGCTTAGCCAGGGCCTTGTAATCAATTAATTAACAAGCCTTGATTAAATGCTTTCTATGGCCTATAATGCCAGGAAACAAAGAGAGATACAGAATTACAAAGAGGAGATACAAAGAGAGAATGAAAATGTCTCCTCCCTCAAGCTTCTCATATTCCACAGGAGGAATACAATATGTAAACTAAGTAGCTACAATGTAAATTCTGGATGGCAAGAGCACAAGATTTTTAAGTGGGTGCATGGTTGTGTTGAAATAGGGCACAGATGTTTCTTTGGTCACAGGGAGGATCTGAAAAATAAATTTCATGTTTTGAGAAGAAGAATTTAGGCTAGGAAGAGATGGAAAAGGAAAGACACAGTGAACCCACCAGGGATCTCATTGCAAAGGTGGATTTTGAATCATTCTGGTCTTAATCACATTGAGTTAAGGAGAAACTAGATCAGGGGTGGGGAATCTGGGACCTCGATGCTATGCGTGGCCCTTTAGGTCCTCAAATTTGGCCCTTTGTCTGAATCCAAACTTTCACAGAACAAATCTAGAGGGCCACATGTGGCCTCAAGGCTACAGGTTCTCTATCAGGGCATTCTTGAATGGATGGAAGGTAAGGCTAGATGATCTGAGGTTCCTTTAAGCTCAGAGATTCTAAGGTTCTATGATGTATATTCTAGACTCAACGTTCAAAGAGATACATAAAAATGTCTTCTATGCACCCTGATTTTGGAGGGAATCTCTCCCTTTTGTGGACCAGATTTGTGACTTCTATTTGTGTAGGAAGCTCTTGGTGAGGGAAATACCTTCACCAATGCAGGTTGACAATTGCCCTTCTATTTACAGTAAAAGTAGCCTAGGGAGAATTGATAGGTTAAATAACTCTCCCAGGGTCACACAGTCACTACATATTTAAGGTGGAACTTGAACCCAGATCTTTCTGATACTGAAGTGAGTTCTCTATCCTAGTTGCTCCCAAAAGCATACAAGCAATCATTAAAGAACAGGTGGCCATTATTTAGTATTTTCTTGGCTATTCTCTCTCTCTCCTCCATCCTTTAGTCCTCACTTCAGTACAAAAAGGCTGGTTGATGACATCTGTCTGAGAAAATTAATATCCCCTTCATGTAACCCTGCACTAGAATCCTGAAATCTTACTGGTATCTATCTACCTTACGTTATAACTCCCCAACAGCAGCCAACGACAATGTTCTCTGAAATTCTGTTTAAATGGAAAATTCTATATCTGGTACTTTACACAAATAAAATATTTATCCTATAGCAATTGTCCCTTGCAAATTTGGGACATAAAATCTTGATGAAGAAAAAAAAATAGGAGGGGAGAAGCATTGAAGAGGCTCATCTAATGCATAAAATATCATAAAATTATATGGCATTTTACTTGCATGTGTAAATTAAAATTTGCAGAAAGGTCAAAGAACTGGGAGAGAGTTTTTTAGATGATTTAGAAAAATGAGAAGCAGGAGATCTGGAGTGCTGCCAGCCCAACACACAAATGGAAAACCTTGGGTATTATCTTTAGCCTGCACTGGGATACTTCGTCTGTTAAAGGCCAGTCCAGCCTCATTTAACTAACTCCCACTTGATCCAAACCCCATGTGATCCAAATGAGGATCAGGCTCCTGCTGATTTCACATTGGAAGACTGACAGATGCTTTCATGCAAGGGTTTCTAGGACTTCCTTAATTGGAAAAAAAAAATCTTTTCCAGGGAACTGACAGCATTTGGACTAGAAAAGTACTGACTGTGGAAAAGAGAAACACCTGGGGAGAAAAAAAAATGCAATTGAATGTAGTCCAATTCAACAAGAATGAATGCCTACTATACTTTTCAGTGCTGTATTATAGTACTGTGGGCATTTATGGGTGTGTGTGTGTAAGGGGATACAGAAGAAACATGCCTTCATTATCATTGGGGAGCAAAATAGAAAAAAAAATGTTTTGGCAATCAGGGCTATCATAGCCTTAGTTCACTGCCCAGACAAAATAATGGTCAATGAGAATATATGTGGGGATGCAGGAGAGGGGCCTTCTCGATGCCTAGAGGGGAGAAGAGCTCCATGTCTGTCAATGTACTGAAGTCCCTCAGAACGGCCATACTGAGTAACTGAAAAATATAATCTGAGCCAACAACCCACAATTGACCTTTGATCCTTGCCATCCTCCTTAGTTACCAAGAGATGTGACAAACTTAGCAATTAAAGGCACCAACTATCTAAAGCTAACTTGCTAACTGAATGTTAAAACATTTCTGCATTTTTTTTTAATTGCACAAATGCCACAGTAGGGGATCTGTCATTCCAGAGTTTTCTCTTTTCTCTTTCTCTTAACAAAAAGCCAGGCAGGTTCACCTTGAGCTCTATCTTTATCTTAGTACTCAGGGCTATAAAGTGTATCTTAATTTAAAACCCAATTACAAAGTGAAACAAATGCCATGGAATGATCCCTTCTTCAGAAGGCAAGAAGAAAAGGAGCAGACAGCAAAACACAAGCCCCTCCTTAGCACACATGATTCCTAAAACACTTGGGGAGAAAATCCTGACTTTACTATCATTTCTCATTGTTTCCACTCTGGGGAACACTGCAGCCGCTTGGCTTTACAGGTGAGTACAGTCTAAATACATCTTAGTGCATTTTGCATTCATAACTCTAAAGGCTTTCCTGATTTAAAGCTGCAATTATACAGAGGAAAGAGATAAAGACTCTGAGAAATTATCTCATTTCAGTTTAGGGAGAGAAAAAAAGCAGAACATAGGTTAATGCTTGAGTGCGGTATTTCCACAGTTGTTTCACACAACCGTTTTGCAATATCCCTAATGTTTTCGCACATTACATGCTCTTCCGGGGGAAAAAACAGCTTGTGTTTTTGAAAGCAAGGAATAAAAATCTAACAAGCCTTAATGGCTGGCTTGTATGTTTGAATACTTTTTTTTTTTTACTATGTTGTACTGGACACAAAAATTTTCATTTGCCTTTCAAATAACAAATTATTTGTTATTAGTAATTCAATAAAAAGTTTCCATGACCCCAAATAAAACAGATTAGAGCCCACTGAAGATCACAATTGTATATTGCTTTCAAATGCAAAGCCATTTCATTTATGGAGACAGCATTAGTATACTTGGATGCAAGATAGATGAGCCATTTTTGCCAACTTTTCGTATTACCAGGACTAAAAAATTGGATAGTTCTTTTTGCTCTTATCTTTAGCTATAGCTGTAAAGCACATTGACATTGGCGAAACACAATGTTTCATTCATTCAAGCCTTTAGTAACCACCTACTATGTACAGTGCCCTACCTTAAGGCTACACATTTAAGAGGGAGCAGGCTACAGTGAAAAGAATGGTGAACTAGGGAGTCATAGAGACCTGGGTCTGAATCTCATCTCAGATTCTCATTAATTGTGAAATCTGGAAAGTCACTTTCCCTCACTGAGACTCAATTTTCATCCACAAAATGAGAATAATGCCTGCAGTACTTTACCTCATGGGGTTTTTGTGAGGATCAAGTGAGAGTTTGTGTAAAGCACTTTGAAACATATAAGTTGACTAGTATTAATATTGACAATAATAATTTTAACTTGGCAGAGGTAGTGGTAATAGTAGTAAGAGTGTTAATAAGAAAGAGTAGACCTCCAGGAGTTTACTCCAGAGTTTTGTAATTCTTAATGCTTATCCTGTCAGTCAATAAACATTTATTAAACATCTACTATGTGCCAGCCATTGTGCTAAGCCCTGGGGATACAAAAAGAAACAAAAGACATTCTCTGCTCTCATATGGAACTCATAATGCAATGGGGGAGGGGGGAAGGGAAAGAAACAAGCAAACAAATATGTACAAACAAGCTATACCCAGGAAAGATAGGAAATAGTTTTATTTAAAAGAGGGAAGCACTAGAATTAAGAGGAGTTGGGAAATGCCTCCTGTAGAAAACAGAATTAGGTGGGACTTAATGGAAGCCAAGGAAGCCAGTAGTTAGGGATGAGGAGAGCTTTCCAGGCATGGGGGATAGCAAGAGAAAATGATTGGAGTGGAGAGATGGAGTGTCTTGTTTGTGGAACGGCCAGGAAGCCAGTGTTACTGGATCAAAGAGTACATGGTGGGGAGTAAGGTGTAAGAAGACTGGAAAGCTGGAGGGTAGAGGGGAGATAGGTTATGAAGGGCTTTGAATGCTAAACAGAAGATTTTGTTTTTGATCCTGGAGGCAAGAAAGAGCTCCTGGAGTTTCTTGAGTAGGGAGGTGACATGGTCAGACCAGAGCTTTAGGAAAATCACTTTGATGACTGAATGGAGGATAGATTGGAACTTGAGGCAGTCAGAACCACCAGCAGGCAACTGCAGTAATCCAAGCATGAGGTGATGAAGGCCCACACCAGGGTGGTTGCTATATCAGCAAAGAAAGGAAGGCATATTCAAGAGGTGTTGGACAGATGAAAATGACAAGCTGTGGCATTAGATTGGATGTGAGGGGTGAGAGATAGTGAGGAGTCAAGGATGACACTTAGATTGCAAGTCTGTGGGACTGGGTGTGTTGCCGTCCATAGAAATAGGGAAGTTTTGAGTAGGGGAGGGTTTAGGGTGAAAGATAATGAGTTCCATTTTGGACAGGTTGAGTTTAAGATATCTACTGGAATCCAGATAGTTGGAAGCACAAATCTCTTCCCCCTGCCCCCAACATTCTCACTTCCTAATCACTTCAAAATTATTCTAAGCAAGAGTGAATATTTTTCACATGTTTAGAATAACAATAGAGATCTTTTATTGGTCATTCACAAGTAGTAGGATAAATTAGAAACTGCGAAGAGATCACAATATATAGGATGCTGTATGTTCTGCTTCTAGAGAGATGAAAGAAATTTGTGCATGCAATATTCCTCACAATCGAAGTGTGGAATATGGGGGGAAGGGGAGTAGCTCTGTGTGTGTGTGTGTGGGGGGGAGCATATTAACATAATGGGATTCAGCATGGAAGACCATCTGTTTTAATTGAGCGAGCTTATTCGAATGATGCTTTGCACCACTAATCTTGTTTAGATTAATGTTAATGTTCTATTAAAAGGTAGTTTATCATCTCACAATACCGAGTGAAAGTAATCACAGCAGCAGTTATATCTTTCAAGCATATACAGCAGCAGAGAGGTAGATTGTTCATTTTTGGACTAGTATAGCACCACTCTCAAGTCTTTGGAGGAAGAGAAAGCCAAGCAGGTCACATTACTGGATCAGAGCTAAAAAAGCCCACAAAAGCTGTATGCGTCCTTTTGCTTCTTCTTCCACAATCAAGGGGTTCGAGTGGTCAAGGCTAGGGGAAGATTTCCACTTGTCTTTGGTGGAGATTCTTTCCTCCATTGCTGAGAAAGGAGAGTGAACCTCAGATGATTTCTCACCAGACACTGTCATTGTAAACACACACACACACACACACACACACACACACACACACACACACACACACACACACACTCACAAACTCTTTCCCATTAGAAACAATCACAAGTGTGAGTCTAAGGATTCATCAGAGGCACTGAATCTAGGCTGAATGTGTGGAAGCAAAAATAACTTAGTGTGAGTAGCCATGACAGCTTTCAAAATGGGTCTCCAAAGGTATTCTGGGTGCAGAAGGTAGAAGGCTACCCCTCTCCTAGAGCCTGATGTGGACAGTGGGACTGAGATTCAGGTTGCTCAATCTGGTAGGGGTGTGTGTGTGTGTGTGTGTGTGTGTGTGTGTGTGTGTGTGTGTTTTGTTGATGATCAGTTCCAAAGGCAGTTTGCAAATCAATGCTATATAACTTGTCCCTTCTTTTTGCCAAACTACCCTTTCCTCAGTAAAGACTATAAAGAGTCAAAGGAATAAACAATATATTATATTATGTCTTGGCACATACTTAGCAGACTTTAGATAGATTGGAGAGGCAACAATTAACAAATGCTCTAGAAAGCACTAAGGGTTATTTGAGGAGAGATTCCCAACACAAATGACACCCCTGGGTATTCCTAAAATGCAGCTTTTATCATTGTCACTTCCCTGCTCAAAATATTCTAATATCTCACCCTTTACTAATACTGACAACAATAATAACTGGCATTAAGATATCATTTTAAGATTTGCAAAGAATTTTACATATATTAGTGATCTTCAGAACATCCCTGTGAGATGGGTGCTATTATTAGCCCTATTTTACAGATCAGGAAACAGAGGCTAAGAAAGTAACTTGCTCAGGATCACAGAGCAAGCATGCAAGGAAGGATTTGAATTCAGTTCCTTGATTTCAAGTCCAGCACTTGAACTGCTATGTTGCTTAGCTATCACCAGATTCCTTATTATCACATTTAAGGATCTACAGAAGTGAACTACAAATATCTTGCCAGTATTATTTCACCCTCCTTCCCAACATACATCTACCACTTGAGGTAAGCTGATCTGGTCCAATCAATTTCTAACCTCCACCTCTTGGTACTTACTCCCTGCCCATGAGCTCATGATTCCCCCTTAATTTTTGTTTGAAGAATGGTCTTTGGTGAAGAATGTTTTTCCCTATTCTTTGTACCTACCTAAAACCTACCTATCCTTCTAGATTTTGCCCAAATACTCCTTTCATTCAGCTGTCTTCCTTCCTTCCTTCCTTCCTTCCTTCCTTCCTTCCTTCCTTCCTTCCTTCCTTCCTTCCTTCCTTCCTTCCTTCCTTCCTTCCTTCCTTCTTTCTTTCTTTCTTTCTTTCTTTCTTTCTTTCTTTCTTTCTTTCTTTCTTTCTTTCTTTCTCTTTCTTCTTTCTTTCTCTTTGTTTCTTTCTCTATCTTTGTCTCTCTCTCTCTGTGTCTCTGTCTCTGTCTCTCTCCTAAAAGCATGTAGCGGGGAGTCACAATTCCCCAAAGGAGAGAAACCATTGCAATCACAGCCATCATTTATTTCTGAGTCTGTGGGAAGGTTATATAGCAGAAAGAATGCTGGATTTGGAGCTGGGGACTTGGTTTGGCACATTACTACCACCTCTATGAATCTGGGCAAGTCACATTCTCCATGAGCTTCAGTTTCTTTATCTGTAAAAAAGGGGAATTGGATCAGATGACCTCTGTGGTTCTCTCCAGATCTAAATCTTTGACTCTGTTATTTATGAGACCCAAGAAAGCCTAGACTAACTCTCCTGTCATGGGATGGAAACCCCCTGCCCATCCCAGGAGAAAGTTCTGTTCACATTGGGTGTTAAAAGTCCCACTGACTCACTGGTCAACATCACCTCTCAGAACAAGTATAATTAAAAGATATTTTGGATGTGCTTCTGTGAGTGAGTCTTTATTCACTCCTCTCCTCCCTTCCCTTCCCCTCCCCTTTCCTCTCTTCTTTCCTCTCCACACCTATACTTTTGTTAATGGTGAATTTAAAATTCAAACTGTTTGGAATTTCTTTTTTTTTTTAATTAGACCTCTAGTTTAATTAGATGTGAAGCTCAATTAAATGTATATGGCTCTTCTACATTTATTAACACTTAGGAATTGTCTGTGCTGTTACGTTAGATGCCTTAGTTAAATGCATAGTCCACAAAAATGTGTATCCTTATTTCTCCTCATGCTGTGCTGTAAGATGGTGATAGGAGGGTGATTAGAGTCTTGTACCACGACCTGTTGTGTTTGACAAAAATTCTCAAAGGAATCCATGTTTCCTTATTTACTGGGTCGTAGGCAATC
Organism: Phalanger gymnotis; assembly: GCA_028646595.1. NCBI lineage: Eukaryota > Metazoa > Chordata > Mammalia > Diprotodontia > Phalangeridae > Phalanger > Phalanger gymnotis. Next base: position 12,411 of record JAQQSZ010009873.1, read on the forward strand.
ATTAAATTTGTGTCCAGTGTATATTTTTCATTGAGGCTTGGCTTGTTGATATTTTGGAGTCATTCTCTTCTGGGTTTGTGTCTTCACCTTCCTTGCCACCATAATAGCTTTTTTTTTTCTTTTTTTTTCTTTTTTTTTTAATTTATTTTTGACATGTTTGGTTTTCAGCATTGATTTTCACAGGCGTTTGAGTTACAAATTTTCTCCCCATTTCCTCCCCCCCCCCACTCCAAGATGGCGTACATTCT
>JAQQSZ010009874.1:0-12657 GCA_028646595.1 Phalanger gymnotis
GAGGATTGTACAAGAGCATGGAGGAAGAAGCAAAGAGGGCCAAGGCCGTAGGCTTGGATGGGCGGCTTGGAGGAAGATCCAGCAAAGGAAGTGGTCAGAAAGATAAAAGGGAGAATCAGGATAAGATAGTGTCGTGAAAACCTAGAGGGAAGAAAGTGTTAAGGAGAAGAGGTTGATTGATAGTGTCAAAAACTGCAGAGAGGTCAAGAAAGATGAGAACTGAAAAAAGCCCATTAAATCTGGCAATTGAAAGATCATTAGTAATTTTGGAAAGGGCAGTTTCAGTTGAATGGTCAGAAGCTAGAACAGAGTTAAGAGAGTGAGAGGAGAGGAAACAGAGGCAATGATTGTAGATGGCCTCAAGGAAGGCACTGGGCTAGGTACCAGGAATACAAAGACCCTCTCACCACCCCTAAATGAAGCAGTCCGTGTCTTCAAGGAGCTCAAATTCTACTGCGGATGACAATATTTTCATATGAAATCATATACAGAACAAATAGAAGAAAAAGAGCCAGATTTTACAGGAAAGGTGATGGATAAACATCATAAGTCCTGTAGGTAAAAAGAATCGGTAATTATATGTTATAGTCTAAAAGGTCATTATATGATATAGTCTAAAAACAAAGCTGGTGGCCAACCTTTAGGGAAAGGAAACTCTCTGATTCTTAGATCTGCTTTTTCCATGACGCACAGTCTATCCTTGGGCCTAAACCTGAAACCTTCACCTCTTGGTAGGACCTACCAGAGGTCATGTTTTGTTGGCATAGCCTTCAAAAGCTCTGGTTCGACTCCACGAACTTCTGTGGCATTAAAGGACTTTTGCGACTTTTCCCTAAAAATCGTTGTATGTACTTCCATGAAAGTACATAGGTGCCGATAGAGGACAAATAGACTACATAAGTGCTGAGGGAACACTGAACACACTTAACACCGCTTTGGTGTAGAATGTAAGCTAGGATTAGTAACAGTGAGGGTAAGGGACTATGACATTTTTCATCTTTGTATCTTTAGTGCCCAGCACAGATTCTTGAACATGTGGAGGGTGGGAAGGGGCAGTGCTGGATCCCAGATTCCTTCCCATGTTGTCATTCCCTCTTTTGATACAGATCAATCAATCAACAAGTATTTATTAATGGCCTACTCTATGGCGGGCATTGTGCTACTAGAAAGAGTGAAACAACCCCCACTCAAAATGAATTTACAATATAATGAGGCGACTCAGATTGGCAGCTAAGTCTATAATGTGTAGTCTTAGAAGGTTGCCTGGGATGGAAGTTGGCTAGATCTCAGGTCTCTTGACTTGGAGGCCAGCTTTCTATCCTCTATGGTACCCTGCCGGATTAGTCTCCTAAAATAAAAAATTTTTATCTGACTATTCTCATGCTAAAAACCTTTGATGTATCTAACGCCAGCCTTCTATCCATTATATCATACTGCCTTAGACATAATTGGCATTCAATAAATGTTTTCTGATTGATTAGATTACTTGTATAATTAGGGAAGGCATGGAGTGGAGGTGGCTTCTGAATTTTATTACCTGGGCGGAAAAGCAGCAGCTTCCTTCTCTGTCCCTGTCTTGTCACCCATCCTTCTTTTCCTTTCCCTCTTCTCTGCCTCTGAAAAGCTCCTGGGGCAGATGTGGTTCAGGAAAGTTAATCAGTAAGAGCTCAAATAGCAGCATCTCCCCTCCCCTTCCCTTCCAGAAATATTTATGACCAAAAAAAGGAAGAAAAAAAAAGAAAAAAGGAAAAAGAAAAGGCAAATTTAAAAAGTAGTAACACCTGGAAGAAAAAAAGTTGTCTTTTCGACAGCATGTCTGCAAAATCCTGGGAGCTGGGGGCCCTTCCTTCGCAAATTATCCCATCTGCCTGTTAGCTTCCAACTTTGTTTCTGGGCTGTGGTGTTCCCCTCCTTGCTTTATCTGGCCTCCAGTCCATGTGTAAAAGTAGCAGGAGGCCTTTATTAAAGCTGAGCCCCCTCCGCCTGGCTTTCCAGCCAAACTATTCTTGTATTACTTTTTGATGAGTTTTGAATTTAGGTCTAGCAGACAGGGGAAAGGAGGGGACTGGAGGGTGAGGGAGGGGGGAGGGAGAGTGTGCAAGCAAACTAAACGCAACAGATGGGGCCAATTGTGCTCCCTAGGCAAATTAAGGAAGACATCTGTAGCCCCCAAATACTGGTGGTCTAAAAAGCAATTAGGCCCTTGTGAAAGGGGCCCTTCCAGAGTCCCCCTCAGCCAATCCCCTCTGAGGCACTGCTCACGTTACAATGGCCTTGACCACAATTCACCCAGCCAAAAAATAAGGGGCGGGGGGGGGGGTTGGGGAGGGGGTGTTGAAGAGATTAATCCAGGAGTTGCTGCGAGGCTAGGTTGAGAGTTGCTGGATTTAAAAGGAAAGGTTACTTAAGTTTCTGCTTTCTCATCTCCCTGATCCCCCTCACCCCCTTCCTTGTATGCCCAGGTTGTGCTCTGTATTGAGGAGAACTAGGGAAAGGATTTGGGGGTTGGGTCCTTGCTTGGCCTTGCCTTGTTTGGGGTCGACATACATGTGAAAATGTGTGCAGACCCACATTGTAAGTGGTTGGTAATCTGCAAATTGCTCTGAGACCTCAATTTTCCACTGACTTGTTTGGAAAATAATGAATGAGGACAAGCCCCTGTGGTTGGAATGAGCCCCCACCTCCTCCTGCCCAAGAAGAAGGAGAAAAAAAAGCTGTTATATGATAAGACCCCTTCTGAAAGTGATAATTATAATGATTGTTATGATGTGGGGGAGTCTCCTGACAATTAGAAATAGGAACTCTGGCTAGGCTAAGCCTGCTGTGGTGGCAGCTCCTAATGTCATTCTCAACTAGCCATAGGGAGCCAGAATGAGAAATTCAGAGAGGATTTTTTTAGCCCAATTGGTTATGAACCCCACTGCCTCCTTTATTCATGCATATTTATGACCAGTGGATATGGGAAGAAGGGGGGAAAAGCCCTAACAATTGAAAGAGCTGTTCCTGGGAGGTCACAGTACCTTTACATTACCCATCTCGCCTTTGTTTTCCCTCATCACACTGATGTCCAACGTGCTGGAGAGAGAAGAGAAGCTATCTGTGTCGGGCCAGATCATGAGAGGCCCCAGGATGGAGATGAAAATAAAGCCAACGTTGGCTTGATCTCTTATTGGATTTCTGTTAACTTTCTTGTGCTATATCCTATTACTCTGGCCAACAATGGCAGTTCCCGGTACATAGCTGCCCCTCGCTTCCACCAGCATCCTCATTTTCACTTCCCTGCCCCACGTTTAATCCAGAAGGAACGAAGCCATAAGCTCTGAAGGATGAGTGTTTTCCCTGGGCAGCAAATAAGCAGCCTCTTGTCCCAAGATAAGGAAATGAATGAATGAAAGTCTGGCTCAGGTCAGGTTAGGTCTGGAGATTCGTAGCTCTGCAGATTCAGAAAATATACAAGTTTGGTTTATTTTTTGGAGCTAGTTCACTAGAGTTCTTAAATTTTTGTGTTATTTTATTTTGAGAAAACTGGCTTGGTTCATGGTTTGGTTAAAAAGAACATACGTAAGTTCATTACAATCACAAACCAGTGCTTTTATTTCTTTTCAATTTGGGGTTCAGAGTTCAGTGCGGGTCTCTGTCCAAGACCAGGCAGGCAGCAAAGGCACACTGTCTTAAACCTCTATTCAAAGACCTCTGATGAGGCTTTCCAGTGTAACTGAAAAGACTTCTAATAATCTCTTTGATTTTGTAGATTTACTAATGTTTTAAATGTACAGTATAAAGAACCTTGCCTTCCACATGCATCATGTCTTCTCAGCAAATCCCTCACCTTTTCCTAAGAAGAACTTAAGATTTGCCGGAATCCTATCTCTGTTAATGTTATCGTCACCATCATCTTCCATGTTCCCCAAGCTTGCAATCTTATAGGCATCTTTGACTTTTCCCTGTCCCTCACCTTACACATCCACTCAGTTGCCACTGAATTTGGCCATAAAAAGTTCTTTGGTTCTCTGTGTTCTCTCTTTGAAGAGAGAATTTGCAGTTGAATGTTGAGGTCAGAAACAAGACTATACAGAAAATTAAGAAGAGATTGGGCAGCTAGGTGGCTCAGTGGATAAAGTGCCAGGTCTGAAGTCAGGAAGACTCATCTTCCTGAGTTCAAATGTGGCCTCAGACACTTACTAGCTGTGTGACCCTGGGAAAGTCATGTAACCCTGTTTGCCTCAGTTTCCTCATCTGTAAAATGACCTGGAGAAGGAAATGACAAATCACTCTGGCATCTTTGCCAAGGAAATTCCAAATGGGGTTACCAAGAGTCAAACAACTGAAACATGACTGAACAGTAAGAAGTGACTGAGAGGAAAGGAAGTGGAGGCAGTGACTGTAAATGGCCTCCTCAAGGAGTTTAGCCATGAAATAGAGATCTATGGAACAACAGCCAATGTGAGAGAAAAATAGGAATCACAATCATTTCTCGATGTCTCGATAGACTAACAAGGTAGAAATCCTCAATTACTTGGTGGCCTAATAGTGGAAAGAAAGGAGAATTAAAATATAACAAATGTAAAACGGATCGTCTCATCCACTGTTGTAATGACATTTTTTGTTTGTTTTTGGATGAGACACCTGCAGATTTGGGTAAAAAAGTCTTTTTCATTCCAGTAACAAAGCCTGCTAGCTACACGGCATAGAATCAGCTCCAGAAGCCCCACTTTTTCCCTTGAATTATTACCGTTTTCTCTATCTCTCACTTTCCTGTGAAATATTTTACTTACCTATCTTCTACCCTAAGTTGCTGCAGAATGCTGCTGATTGGATGCGTAGTCTAAGTGGAACCAAAAAATTGTAAAAGCTAGGTCTGTACCCTAGAAAGGTAAAACTCTTATTTGCAGTTTCCTTAAGCAGGCTGATACATCACTTTGCTTTCAGTTTGTCCTCCTGTTGTAGACCTACGGTCATCAGATGCCTGCTGACAAGTATGCCTCTCCCAAAGGTCCCATTCCTCTTGGTCCAGAGAATGCCTCAACACTATTAATAAGAGATAGTTTTATCAAGAAATGGATTTTTAAGGAATGGTGAGACATGGATGGGTTTGTAAGGCAGTGGAGAAGCAGCCAGTTTACGGGGAGAATGAAGATTAGTGATAGAGTAAGGATGGTGGAGGACATAATCTACTGGAGAAGATGGGATGGAGTGAGATAACTTGCACATATAAAAGGATTTGCCATGGTAAGAAGGGCCACTTCTTCTTGTGAGACAGGGGAGAAGGAGAAGATAGTAAGGGAAGGCATCTGAGTGATATGAGATGAGGAGGGAAGAAGAGAGAGCTCCCAGTGCAGAGCCTCAACTTTGTGAAATATGAGGCCAAAGTTCTCAGCTGAAAGGGTGGGGGGAAGGGAAACTATGGGAGGTTTGAGGAAGGATCAAAAGGTTTGGAAAAGGCACTGTGGTAAGTGAGATAGTGAATCAAAGTAGGGAGGATTGCCTTCAAGGACCCAGTAAAGATGATGTAACATAAGTGTGTAGTATACCCAGTTATCATGGTTTTGTGATTTTCTGCAGCTTTGTTCAGCAGCACGTGAGTAGAAATGAAGGCAAAAAAGACGGTGGGAATAATCCAGGGCTGAGACTTCACAGGGAAAGAACTTCAATAGGCAAAAGGAGCAAGGGATTCAAGAGAAGAGAACAGTAAAGAGTTGAACTGGTTCACCATGGGATCAATAAGGAGAAGGGAGGTGCAGCAGTGATAGCCTGAGAAAGAACTGAAGGATGGAGAGTTTGGAAGCTATGGTGATGATGAAGAACAAGGTTTGGGGTTGCAAGGCAGAAGGAGAGGAGAAGCAGAATGACAACAGACTGTGATCAGTTAAGGGGATTTCAGAGTTCGTGGACATGGAAGTGGTGCATGAAATAGGTGATGGCCGGATCAAGGGTATGACTGTCTCTGTGTGTAGCTGAAGTAGGGTCAAGGATAAGGATATGGGAAATGTATAAGTTGAAGAATTGGGAGGTCTGGGTATTTAAGAGAGTCTCTCTGTTTCTATCTCTGTTTCTCGCTGAATCTGTATCTTCATCTCTGTCTCTCTGTCTCTGTCTCTGTCTGTCTTTGTGTGTGTGTGTGTGTGTGTGTGTGTGTGTGTGTTGAGGTCCCCTAAGAATGAGGACAGGAATTGAGGAGGAGAGAAAGACCAAGAGCCAGGCACTAAACTCATTGAGAAATATGTTTTGGTGAGAATTACCTGTTCAGGGCAGACTCAGGCAGGCAGAGTTGCATATCCTTCCTTCCCTGGCAGGCTCTGGTTGGCAATTAATGCATAGGTTCCCAAAGTATGTGATACCACTCCCTGGGGGCACTGGAACGGTCCAGGGGGGTGGTAGTAGCCTTGGGTGCAATTGAGGGGCATTGAATAAAAATGAGGGTGGTGCGAAAGCATAAGGAAAGAAGAGAAGAAAATTTCGAAAAACTGTACATGTTTCATCCGTCGTATAACAGAGTCAAAGTCACAATGATTACATTATTTTCCAAATAAACACACAAAATACAAGTTTTAAATCATCAGCGGTCAAGTCTGCCAACAAGTCTTAACAGCAAGTGTTGGAAGGCAAGCGAGTTGGGTATTATCAGAAAGTCCAGCTTGCATCAGCAGGAACATGTGTGTGTGATGACTTGTTTACAGTACAGTACTATATGGGTACATGGTGCAATATTGCATCATCAACATTTCAATGGAGGAAAAAACCCACAAATTTACAATAAATTACTCAATTTAAGACATGTCATTTAGAAAAATATATACTTTTGAAATGATGCCAATTTCCAAAAACTATTGAAAAGTTAAAGAAAGATTTCGGTGGGGGGCCCTGAGTAATTTTTTTAAAAGGGAACAGTAGGCCAAATAGGTTTGGGAACCTCTGGGTTAGAGGGATTGAAGTGGTCTTTCCTTCCTTTCTCTGCAGGCCAATCAGGCAGCTAGTGATCTTTCTCTGTTCAAGTTTATTGTGATCCTTTGTCTGGACCTCTCCTTCCCAAACTCTCTCTGAATTTTGCCATCTGTAAAATGAGGGAGTTGGGCAAGCCTTTCAAATCCTTTCCAGCTCTGATGTTAAATCTAGGACACTGGGACAAATTAAGATTTGATGTAATTTAATCAAGATAAAAATAAAACTCTTCCATTTGGGTTCACAAGGACATAGTGGAGAAGGCATACCTAGACTCATTAGATTGTGAGCTTTTTGAGGGCAGGGACTGCCTTTCATCTCCTTTTGAATCCTCAGGCTTAGCACATAGTAGGTGCTTTAAAAATGTTTATTGATTAATTGATTCACCTAGACTGCATTTTATCTAAAAAAGATCCAGGAGCGGGATTTTTCTCCGTAGTTTTCCTGTTTCTCTAAGACTGAGTTCCAACAATCAGACAGATATTGTTCCCATGACACCATCCCTTCCACTTAAGTAGTTACAAACTAAAGTTCCATGCCACCCATATCATGCTTCTGGTTTTTGCTGTAAATACACAGATGCTGTTCCTTCTTACTCATCAGCCTTCTGGTCCAAATAAGCAGATGACTACAGTCTGTGGACATTAACATTCTACATTCATATATAACACCTTAGAAAGGACACCTTAATATCCATGGTTAGGATCCACCTCCGTATGAGTCTCTGCTCCATCATTAACTACGTGATTGAGCAAAAATCAGTTTGTAGCTCAGAGCCTCTGTTTAACTATCTGTAGATAGGAATAATAATATTTACACTGGACTTCACAGGGATGTTGTGGGAAAAGTGCTTTATGAACTATAAAATACTACGTAAATTTATTGAGTATAACATTTCAAAGACTTGTTTAGCCATTTATTTTTATTATGAACTTAAATATTAATAAACATGGACATCTCTATATAAAAACAAAAATAAAAAGAGAAATTTTGTGTAAAATTGTAAGCCTCTGTGGTATAAGGTTTTTAAAAATAATTCAATTTAATCTGGTAGTTCCAACACTATCCTCCTTATCTATATCCCCTTTAGAATTTCCTTTTTTTTGTCTTTTTTCTTTCTTTTTTTTTTTAGGGGAGAAGGCAGGGCAATTGGGTTAAGTGACTTACCCAAGGTCACACAGCTAGTGTGTCAAGTGTCTGAGGCTGGATTTGAACTGAGGTCCTCCTGACTCCAGGGCTGGTGTTCTACTCACTGAGCCACCTAGCTGCCCCCTGTTTAATTTTTAAATGATTCAATGATTTACTTTTCTTCTTTCTTAAAATATCACTATAACTACTCTCCCAAACTCTTCCCTTTTCCCACAAAAGAAAAATAAAAGCCCTCTTTTGCAACCCCATTAGTATAGTCATACAAAACAAATTCATATATTGGCCACGGCTAAAAAAGGATGTTTCATTCTGTAACTCTAAACCAACATCTCCTTGCCAACAAATGGGAAACATGACTGATTCATCAGCAGTTTTCTGAAGTCAGTTGTTCATTCAACAAATATTTATTAAGTGTTTACTATGTGCCAGGCATTTTGCTGGGATACAAATTAAGGCAAAAACATGGCCCTTGCTCTCAAGGAGCTCAGATTCAAATAAGGGAGACAACATGCAAAAAAAAATGTACATACTAGATATATACGATGCACAAGTAGAAGGAAATCACAGAGGGACAGAAAGCACTAGCAGCGGAGAGGATAAGGAAAGACCTTTTATAGAAAGTGAGATTTAAACTTAACCTTTAAAAAAACTATTATTTATATTTAACATTCATTAAAAAATTTCTTGATTCCAAATTCTCTCCTTCTCTATAGCCTCTCCTCCACTCATTGAGAAGGTAAGCAATATGATATCAGTTATGCATGTGAAGTCCTGTAAAACATATCTCCATATTAGCCATATTGGGGGGAAAAGGCAAGAAAAAATAAAGTGAAAAAATTGTGCTTTGATTTCCTTTCAGAGTTCATCAGTTCCCTCTCTCTCTGAAGGTGGACAGCATTTTTCATGGGTTCTTTGGAATTGCTTTGGATCATTGTATTGATCAGAGTAGCTAAGTCTTTCACAGTTGATCAATGTTGTAATATTGCTGTTACTATGTGCAGTGATTTCCTGCTTCTGCTCACTTCACTTTATATCAGTTCATATAAATATTGATTCATGTTTTTCTGAAAACATCCTGCTTATCATTTCTTATAGCACAATAGTACTCCATCACAATCATATACCATAACTTGTTCAGCTATTCCCCAACAGACATTCCCTCAATTTCCAATTCTCTGCCACCACAAAAAAGAGCTGCTGTAAATACTTTTGTACAAATAGATCCTTTTCCTTTTTTTATGTCTTCGGGATAGAGACCTAGTAGTGGTATTGCTGGGTCAGTGGTTATGAATGGTTTTGTAGCCCTTTGGGTATAGTTCCATATTGCTTTCCAAAATGGTTGGATCAGTTCACAACTCCACCAACAATGCATCAGTATTCCCATTTTCCCACATCCCTTCTAGCATCTGTCGTTTTTCTTTTGTGTCATATAAACCAATCTGATAGTTGTGAGCTGGTACCTCCAAGTTGTTTTAATTTGCATTTACCTAATCAAAAGTGCTTTAGAGAATTTTTATATGACTATTTATAGCCTTGATGTCTTCTGAAAACTGCCCGTTCATATCCTTTTGACCATTATTCAATTAGAGAATGGCTCTTATTTTTACAAATTTGACTCAGTTCTCTATATAACTGAGAAACAAAGCCTCTATGAGAGAAACTTGCTATAAAATTTTCCTCCCAGTTGCCTGCTTTTCTTCTAGTTTTGGCTGCATTTGTTTTGTTTGTTTCTTTAAGAATTTGGATGCTCTGCAATTTGGTGTATATATATATACAGATACATATATGTATATATTTAGTATTAATATTACTTCATTGTCTATGGTACCTTTTAGCAAAATATAGGTTCCATGATTGTCTCTTTTAATTAGGTCAATTTTTGCTTTTGCTTTGTCTGCAATTATGTTTGTTGCCCTTGTTTGTTTTTTAAACCTCAGCTGATGCATAATAGATTCTCATCCAGATTGTAAAGGTAGGAAGGGTCCAGGTTGTAAAAGACCTTAACAGAAAAAAAGAGAATAAACATATATACATATGCAACGTGTGCGTGTGTGTGTGTGTGTATCCTCCTATTTGCCAGGCACTATGCTATGCAAATATCTCATTTGATCCTCGCAATGACCCTGGGAAGTAAATGCTATCATTATCTCTGTTTTATGGATGAGGAAGATTTATCCCAGGTTGCACAGCTAATAAGTGTTTCAGGCTGGATTTGAACTCAGATCTTCCAGACTCTAGGCACAGTTTGGAATCACACCTGGCAAGTAAGGCTAAATATGCATCATTATTCCTAGTTTCATGAATGGTTCATTCACACAAGTGATTGCCCTTTTAACATAGGCATTTGATGGGTGGGAGCCCATTTACACATATCCTTTCATTCTTAATTAATTCTTTTGGAGGGGCAGGGCAATTGGGGTTAAGTGACTCGACCAAGGTCACACAGCTAGTGCATGTGTCAAGTGTCTGAGGTCAAATTTGAACTGAGGTCCTCCTGACTCCAGGGCTGGTGCTCTACTCACTGCGCCACCTAGCTGCCCCTTAATTAATTCTTAATTAAATAATTAATATTAAACAACATTGCATTACATTCAATAATTACAGTGACATCTTGTAATCTCTACATCTTTCCATCAATCGTGTGATCATAAAGATGTGTGCTTTCAAATATGACTTATGAAAGCTTACTCATTCTCTTCCCAAATTTTCTTCAAGGATGCCATTGATGTGTCCATAAGTTGCTTTCATAAAGATGCTGTAGAGATGGAAAAGCAGGAATTGACATTTTATATCACTGAAGACACAAAATTGACATTTGATATCAAAAGTAGTTATTGACGTTTACTTGTTTGCTCTTTTTGGGTAAAAAAATGATTTCTTTTTACAAGTGTATGCTATCCTCCCCTCTTTCAAGATATCTTAAAAATCAGTCCTTCACTAGTCTAAAAACTTTGTCACTTCTAACAAAGACCTCCTTCTATGTGTATTTGAATAAAGTTCATCTTTGTTTTCTTTAGTATCATTTCTACTCTCTCATGAGGCAATCAGGGACTGGGATTTTTTGTTGTTGTTCAGTCATGTTCAATTCTTCATGACCCCATTTGGGGTTTTCTTGGCAAAGATACTGAAAGTGGTTTGCCATTTCTTCCAGCTCATTTTACAGATGAGGAAACTGAGGCAAATAGGATTAAGTGACTTGCCCAGGATGATACAACTAATAAGTGTCTGAAGCCAGATTTGAACTCAGGAAGAGGAGTCTTCCTGACTCCAGGCCTGCCCCTCTATGCACTGCACCACCTAGCTGCCTCAGGGACTGAGATACCAGAATGCAAGTGGTATGGTTCTACTGCCATTGATATTACATGGCAGAACCACCATGATTATCACATTTGCACATTGTACAAAACTAGGCAGAACGGCTAACCACAGCAGATGGTCAGGATGCCAAAGGATCCTCAAAGCCGGAGAGTTTAGTGAAAAACTAAGAAGGTGATAAATTGATAAATGCAAAGTCTTACACTTGAGTTTAAAAAAAATCTTCATAAGAACACAATAGATAGAATGTTTGAAAAAGATCCAGGGTTTTTACTGGACCACAAGTTCAGTATGATGCAATAATATAATATAGCAGGCAAAAAAGTAAATGCAACATTGGATTACATCTGTGAGTAAGGACATTATAATTTCACTATCTTTTGCACTGGACAGACCAAAAAAAACAGGCTATTTATGTTCACTTTGGGACACAGACATTGATAAAATGGAAAACATCCAGAGGAAAGTGATTAAGATGATCAGAAGCAGTTAAAGGCATTTCGGATGTTTAACCTGGAGAAGAAAATGTTTTAGGGGATATTGTAGCTGTTTTAAAGGATTTCTGGTGATGGAGAGATTAGAGTTGTTCTGCTTGACCTTAAAAGGAAGAACTAAGAGCAATGAGTAAAAGCTGTGAAGAGACCAATTTGAGCTTGTTACACATGAGGAAAACCTTCCCAACAATTAGTTGAACAATTAGGTCTTCAGAGTAAACATTGATGGTTCCAAGGGCCATAGTTCGATGAGTTCAGTTCCTGTTCATATTTTCTATTCCCGTCTTCATACTAGGGGATTTCAACATACATGGTGATTCTCCCTCAAATACTCTGACTTCCCAGTTCCTCGGTCTTTTACGTTTTATAGTAGAAGATAGATGATCATACCCTAGACCTTGCTTTCACTCACAAGTATTCTACTTTCATGTTCAAGAACCCTGGAATTCGATTATCTAATCCTACTTTGTTGCCATCTCCTCCTAAATCTATTCTTTGTCCTCACCATAACTTCCATTCCCTCCATTTCTCAATACTTTCCCAAACCATCACCTCTGCTCTGGCTGTACTCTCCTCCCTTCTCAATCTTGAGCCCTTGGTGAAACCAGTTCAGCTCTGCTCAAGCCTCTACTCTCAAATCCTTCAATTTATTGTTGATCACACTTTGCCAAATCCCAATTCTTGCTCTACCATATTTCTTTTTTTTCTTTTTAATTTTAATTTATTTTTAATATGTTTAGTTTTCAGCATTGATTTTCAC
>JAQQSZ010009875.1:0-12657 GCA_028646595.1 Phalanger gymnotis
AAGGGTTATACATAATGATACGCATGTATCCCATGTTGAATTGCTTGACTTCTTAGGGAGGGTGGGTGGGAAGGGAAGAGGGGAGAGAATTTGGAACTCAAAGTTTCAAAAGATAGATGTTCAAAAACAAAAACAAAAAAGTTTTTGCATGCAATTAGAAAATAAGATACACAGGCAATGGGGCATAGAAATTTATCTTGCCCTACAAGAAAGAAAGGGAAAAGGGGATGGGAGCTGAGTGGGTTGACAGAAGGGAGGGCTGACTGGGGAACAGGACAGCCAGAATATACACCATCTTGGAGTGGGGGTTGAGGGTAGAAATGGGGAGAAAATTTTTAATTCAAACTCCTGTGATAATCAACGCTGAAAACTAAATATATTAAATAATAAAAAAATTGAAAATAATTAAAAAATTAAAAAAATAAAGAAGAATTATATCTCTATTAGGGCAGTTAGAAAGAGTATACATAGAGAGTTGTGTTGACTTTGATGGGATCATATAAAAAAATTAAGGAGCAAGAAACAGGATTGCACTGGGAGAAGAGGGAAGGGAGAGGCAGAACGGGGTAAATTATATCACATAGTATATATATATGTATATACATATATATATATATCACGAAAGATCTATTATAGTGGAGGGAAAGAAGGGAGGGATAGTGACAATTGCTTTGAACCTTACTCTCATCAGATTTGGCTCAAAGAGGGAATAACAATGAGTTGGGTTATCTTACCCTATAGGGAAATAGAAAGGGAGGGGGACAAAAATAAGGAAAGGGGTGATAGAATGGAGATCAGACTGAGGAAGGCAGTAGTTAGTTAGAAGCAAAATTCTGGTGAGGAAGGACAGAGTGAAAGAAGAAAAATATAAAGAGGGGAAAAATAGAATGGAGGAAATACAGTTAATAATCATAACTCTGAATACGAATAAAATGGAAGCAGATAGCAAAGTGGATTAAAAACCATAATTGTATGATATGTTGCTTACAAGAAACACATTTGAAGCAGAGAGACACACACAGAGTAAAGGTAAAGCCTGGATCAGTATATATTATGCTTCAGCTGAAGTAAAAAAAAAAAGAGGCAGGGGAGTAATAGCAATCACAATCTCAGACAAAGCAAAAGCAAAAATAGATCTAATTCAAAGAAACAAGGAAGGAAATTACATGTTGCTAAAAGTACCATAGACAATGAAGTAATATCAAAACTAAACACATATGCACCAAATGGTATAATATCCAAATTTCTAAAGGAGAAGTTAAATGAATTACAGGAGGTAACTATACTAGTGGGGTACCTCCACATTCCCCTCTCAGAACTAGATAAATGTAACCACAAAATAAACAAGAAAGAAGTTAAGGATGTGAATAGAATTTCTTAAAAATGTAGATATGATAGACCTCTGGAGAAAAGTTAATGGGGATAGAAAGGAGTAGGCCTTTTTCTCAGTACTACATAGCACCTACACAAAATTTAATCATATATTAGGGCATTAACAACCTCATAATCAAATGTAGAAAGGCAGAACAATTAAATGCATCTTCTTCAGATCATGATGCAATAAAAATTACATTTAATAAAAGGCCATGGAAAGAGAGATTAAAAATCAAGTGGAAGCTAAATCATCCAATACTGAAGAATGAATGTCAAAGAACAAATCATAGAAATAATAATTTCATCAAAGAGAGTGATAATAATGAGACAACATGTTAAAATTTACAGGATGCAGCCAAAGCAGTACTTAGGAAAAAAAAATACACACACACATATGTATATATACATATATAAATACTTACATCGATAAAACAAAGAGCAGATCAACGAATTGGTCACAGAACTAAAAAAAGCTAGAAAAAAAAATAAAACCCCCAATTAAATAACAAAGGGGAGAAACAGAGTTAAAGTGGCAGAGAAAAGGCAGGGACTTGCCTGAGCTTTCCCAAATTCTCCTTCAAATACCTTTAAAATATTGCGTCAGAACAAATTCTGGAGTGGCAGAGCCCACAGTGGATAGAGTGAAACAATTTTCCAGCCCGCAACAAATCAGAAAATCAGCAGAAAAGATCTCTTGAACCAGGGTGATGGTGGAGCACAATCAAGTGCAGGCTGCATCAGCCCAAACTGGGAAGGAGACCTTGCTTAGCAAGGCAGGAGAGGACCTTGGGAGTGACTGATTCAGCAGTGGAAGCCACTATTTCCAGAGCTCTCAGCCCACAGGTGGCAGAGGCTCAGATAACTAGTCAGAAGGAGATTGCAGGGTTCTCTTTGCTGGCACTGCGGACAGAATTCTATTGCATTTCCCATACTTGTATCCAGGTCAAAGACCTGGGTTGCAGTCTCAGGGTGAGGAGGAACACTAGCACACCAGAACTTGGGGCCACAGAAGAGCAGGGACCCTGGTCATAGCTCCAGGACAGAAAGGCATGCTTGTGGTCTCTCACAGACAGAGCATATGCCAGGAGAGTAATGAACACACCTCTCCTTATATTATGCCATGCTGGAAGAACTGAGAGCCCGCAAAGCTCCAGAACTAGCTCTGGAAACAGCTACACAAAAACCTTGAAGCTTGAGAGAGTACACCCTCCACCCTAGAAACAGAGTCCCACTTCAGCATGGAGTTAAAAGTGAAGAAATAGCCTGGAAAAAATGAGTGAACAACAGAAAAAATTCTGACTATAGAAAGTTACTATGGTGACGAGAAAGAGAAAAACACACTCAGAAATGACAACAAAGTCAAAACAGCTACATTCAAAGCCTCAAAAGAAAAACACAATTTGGTTTCAGACCATGGAAGAGCTCAAAAAGGATCTTAAAAATCAAGAGAGGAAGAGGAAAAATTCAGAAGAGAAATGAAAGTGATGAAAGAAAATCATAAAACAAAGAGTCAATAGCTTGGTAAAGGAGATACAAAAAATATCCTGAAGAAAATACCTTAAAAACCAAAATAGGCCAAATGGTAAAAGATGTACAAAATCCAATGAGGAGAAGAATGCCTTGAAAAGCAGAATTGGCCAAATGGAAAAAGAGGCACACAAATTCACTGAAGAGAACTCCTTAAAAAGTGGAATTGGGGGAGAGGATTCTGGGAAGATGGCAGAGTAGGTCAGAAAATTCTAAGCTCTCCAGATTTCTCCCACAAATGAGATAAAATAGCACCTCAGGGCAAAAGTAGAGCAGTAAAAATAAATAAGAATAGAGGAAGAACAGTGGTCCTCCTGGGACAATCAGAGATCTGAAGAAAAATCCCAGGATGAGGTTTGGTCCCTGTGAAGAGTAAACACCTCCAGGCTAGGGTCTACTTAAACAACAAGCAGCAAGCCCTCGGGTTAGTAGGGTTGGGAGACTGCCTTGGCCCCAGCCAGGGGAACTTCTCACCCCAGGACAGTGAGGAGAGTTGGGTGTTTGAGCCAGAGACGATTGAGGGAACCTCTGCTGACAAGGAACACTAGATCCAGTTATGCTGTGGCGATGCAGACCTGGATGAGAAGGAACAAGCACATGCATGGTGAGTGCAGAAGCAGTAGGGTGGGGATGCCACAGGTTGTGGGCACTTATAAGAGGCTAGAGTTCTTGGGTTTGGTTCCAGGCCAGAGGGGAGAACTGAAGGAGGATCTGAGGCCAGAGGTACCTTCCCCCATCCCCCATGACTAGAAGTGATTACAAAAACTAAGCTGCTACAAATATTAAAAATAAACAGGCAAAGGAGAAAGAATCCAACCATAGAGAGTTACTATGGGAATAGAAAAGAGCAGGGTTCATCTTCAGAGGAGGATACTGAGGCAAAGAAACCTTCTTCTACACCAAAGAGTGATATAAAATGGTCACCTACCCAAAAAGAATTCATAGAAGAACTTTAATAAGACTAAAAATCAAATGAGAGAGATCGAAGAAAAACTAAAAAAAAACCAACCCAAGAAAAAAGATTATTAAAAGAAAGTCAGCCAATTAGAAAAGGAGATCCAGAATCTTAAGGGAAGAAAATGAATCCTTGAAAATCAGAATTGGGTAAGGGAAAGCCAACAAAGTTATAAGAGATCAATAAATAATAAAACAGAAAACAAAGAATGAAAAATAGAAAAGAATATGAAACATCTCATAAGAAAAACAACTGATCTGGAGAACAGATGAAGAAGAAAAAACATAAGAATAATAGGACTACTTGAAAGCTATGATAAAAAAAATCTTGATATAATAATACAAGAAATAATTAAAGAAAATTGTCCTGAAGCATTAGAAAAAGAGGGGAAAAGTAGAAATAGAAAAAAATCCACCAATCACCACCTGAAAGGGATCCTACAAGGAAAATCCATAGTCAAATATCATATCATATCATATCATATCATATCATATCATATCATATCATAGTCAAATTCTGAAACCCGTTCAAGGATAAAATATTATGAGCAACAAGAAAAAAACAATTTAAATATGGCAGTGCCAAAATTAGAATCAGACAAGACCTGGCAGTGGTGACCCTAAAAGACCACAGGTGTTGGAACATTCTGGACAAAAATATCATACCTAGCAAAGCTAAACATAATCCTGAATGAAGAAAAAAGGGATATTTAGTGAACTGTCAGACTTTCAGGATTTTATTTTTAAAAATCTGAACTTAATAAGAGATTTGTCATACAAGAGTAAGAGAAATATAAGGTATATACCAAAGACTAATTACAAGGCAATCAATAAGGATGTTTACCTTTTATGTATGTAAAATGTAAAAAAAAAAGTATGTCTAAGATTGTTATTAGTAATTGGGTAGTTTGTAAGAAAGGGAGTAAACCAGAGTACAATATGATTTAAAAAAGTAAAACCATTTAGGAACAACTAAAAAGAATAATTATCATATACAAATGAGGAGTTAAAGGAAGAACTGATACAGAGGACTTAGATGGGGGAAGAGAGCTGACAGTTCTGGTAACCTACTTTCATTGGGAATGGGCTCAAGAGGGAACAATGCATATGTATCTAGAAGAGTATAAAAGTCTTCTAAATTCAGAAAGAAATAAAACTCTAAGGGGATAGGGAGGGGGAGAGGATAAGGGAGAGATCTTTAGAGGGGAGGATGAGAAAATAGGTTTAAGGGGGGTATAGAAAGGTGTTTAGATTAATGGGAATAGGAGGATAAAGGAGGGATCCTTGGAGAGGGGGTAGGGTAACAGGAGGGCAAGGTAGTGGGTAGAAGTAAAGTCAAGAAGTCAGAAGGGATAAGAAATAAGTGATACACACAAACATAAAATAAAGATCAAGAGTAGTATTTGTTAGGGAAAGTATGTCTATATATGTATGTAGGAATGTATGTGTATGTATGTATGTGTACATATGTATATGTGTGCATATATCTCTATATATAAATATCTCCACCCTCAATTGCAGCCTTCCTGGGGCAGGGGGGAGAAGAGGAAAAACAAATTAAAAAGTATCGAGCAAAGAACAAAAGAAAACTTAAAAGGAAGCAAAGAAAAGATGGATAACTCAACACAAGGAGTAGTATTTATTATATTGACTTTCTTGAAATGTAAATTTATTGCTGTATATTTTGAATCTGTTCTTATGTTCTGCTATGTACATGACTACTTTTTTTCTTTTTATTTAAATTCAATATTTAAGTTTACAATTTAAAAAAAGTATAATTGGCTAAATGGAAAAGGAGGTACAAAAGCTCTCTGAAGAAAATAATTCCATAAAAATTAGAATTGGACAAATGGAAGCTAATGAATTTATGAGAAACCAATAAACAATAAAACAAAATCAGATAAATAAAAAAGAAGAAAATGTAAAATATCTCATTGGAAAAACAAGTCAACATGGAAAATAGACCCAGGAGAGATAATTTAAAAATTACTGGAGTATCTGAAAGCCATGATCAAAAAAAGAGCTTAGACATCATCTTTCAAGAAATTATCAAGGAAAATTGCCCTCATATTCTAGAGTCAGAGGGTGAAACAGAAATTGAAAGAATTCAATGATCACTTCCTAAAAGAGATCCCAAAATGAAAACTGCCAGGAATATTATAGCCAAATTCCATAGTTCCCAGGTCAAGGAGAAAATATTTCAAGTAGCCAGAAAGAAACCATTCAAATATTGTGGAGCCACAGTCAGAATAACACAAGATTTAACAGTTTCTGCATTAAAGGATTAGAGGGCTTGGAATACAATATTCCAGAAGGCAAAGGAACTAGGATTGCAACCAAGAATCACCAATCAAAAATGGACATTCAATGAAACTGAAGACTTTCAAGTATTCTTGATGAAAAGACCAAAGCTGAATAAAAATTTTGACTTTCAAATACACAACCCAAGAGAAGCATAAAAAGATAAACAGGAAAGAGAAATCATAAGGATTTTAATATGGCTAAAGTGTTTATGTGTCTTCATGGAAAAATAATATTTGTAACTCCTAAAATCTTTCTCATTACTAGGACAGTTAGAAGCAGTATATATAGACAGAGGGTGTGATTATGAATTGAATATGATGGGATGGTATCTAAAAATAAAATTAAGGAATGAGAAAGAGGAAAGCCCTGGGGGAAGAGGAAAGGGAAAGATAGAATGGGGCGTATTATCTCACATAAAAGAGACAAGACACCTTTTACAGTGGCGTGGAAGGTGAAGGAAGTGTGGGGGAGGGAACAAGTGAACATTACTCTCATCAAAATTGGCTCAGAGAGGCAATAACACTCAGTTGGGTAAAAAGAATCTATCTTACCTTACAGGAAAGTGAGATAGGAAGGGGATAAAAAGGGGGGGTGATAGGAGGTAGGATAGATTGGGGTAGGTAAAAGGCAGAATCAAAACATTTTTGAGGATGGACAGGGGGAAAGGAGAAGGAATAGGATAAATGGGGAAAATAGGATCGAGAATGATACACAGTTATCATAACTGTGAAAAAATGTACAGCAAGTTTCTCTGATAAAGACTTCATTTCTCAAATATATAGAGAATTGAATTAAATTTATAAAAGTAAGAGCCATTTCTTATTTGATAAATAGTTAAAGGCTATGTACAGGCAATTTTCAGAGAAGGTAATCAAAGCTATCTATAATCATATTAAAAATGCTCTAAATCACTATTGATTAAAGAATGCAAATTCAACAACTCTGAGCTACCACCCCATACCTATCAAATTGGCTAATATGACAGAAAAGAAAAATAAGAAATGTTGGAGTGAATTGGTAAAATTGAGATGCTAATGTACTCTTGCTAAAGTTGTATACTGATTCAACCATTCTGCAGAGCAATTTGGAACTATGCCCAAAGGGCTGTAAGACCATGCATACCCTTTGACCAAGTAATACCACTACTAGGTATGTATCTCAAAGAGATTTTTTTTAAAAAGGAAAAGAACCTATATGTACAAAACATTTACAACTCTTAATGGTGGCAAAGAATTGGAAATTGAGGGGATGTCTATCAATTGGGAAATGGCTAAACAACTTATTGTACATGATTATGATAGAATACTGGTGTGCTATAAGAAATGATGAGCAGGATACTCTCAGAAAAACATGGAAAGACTTACATGAACTGATACAAAAGGAACAAAGCAGAACCAGGAGAACATTGTACACAGTAACAGCAATATTGTACAATAATCAACAATGATTTAGCTATTCTCAGCAATACATTTATCTAAGACAATTCCAGAGGACTTATGATGAAAAAATGCTATCCATCTCCAGAGAAAGAACTGATGAAATCTGAATGCAGATTAAAGTATGCTTTTTTTTTTGCTTTATCTTTCTTCTTCTTGTTTTTTTAGTCTGTTTTCTTTTACAACATGACTAACATGGAAATATGTTTTGCATGACTGCAAATGTATAATCTATATCAAAATACTTGTCTTCTCAATGAGGAAGGGGAGAAGACAGGGAAGAAAAGAATTTGGAACTCAAAATTTTAAAGAAAATGAATGTTAAAGATCGTTGTAATTAGAGGGGAAATAAAATATTAAATCATCTAAAAATATCAACAAATTGGAAATCCTGAAAATCAAAGGAGAAAATAATAAAATTAAAAGTAAGAAAAACATTTAACTAATAAATAAAACTAAGAACTGGTTTTATAAGAAAAACAACAATAAAATAGATAAACCATTTTTTAATTTGACTTAAAAAAGAAAGAAGAAAACCAAATTACCAGTTTCAAAAATGAAAAGGGTGAATTCACCACCACTGAAAAGGAAATTAAAGCAATAAATAGGAGCTATTTTGTCCAATTGTATGACAATAAATCTGACAATCTAAGTAAAATGGATGAATATTTACAAAAATATAAATTGTTCAGATTAACAGAAGAGGAAATAAAATACTTAACCCCATTTCAGAAAAAGAGATTGAACAAGCTATTAATGAATTCCCTAAGAATGCAATGTATTATCACTAATGTCCTTCAGACTGAACTTTTAGAAGGGAAGAGTTCTCAATCTCCCCCCACCAAAAAAATTATTGGTTATTAATAACTATTTCTCACAGTGGTTATCTATCTAAAACCATCAGCAAGCATTATCTGTAATGGAAATAAGTTAGAATTCTTCCCAATAAGAACAGGGGTAAAACAAGGATGCCTATTATCACCACTATTGTTCAATATTGTACTAGAAATGTTAGCATTAGGAATAAGAGAAGAAAAAGAAATTGAAGGAATTAGAACAGACAATGAGGAAACAAAACTGTCACTCTCTGCAGATGATATGATGGTATACTTAGAGAATCCTAGAGAAATTCTAGTTGAAAGCTAGTAAAATAATTAACAACTTTAGCAAAATTGCAGTATATAAAATAAACTCACATCAATCATAAGATTTCTACATATTACTAACCAAGTCCAGCAGCAAGAGATAGAAAGAGGAATTCCATCTAAAATAACTTCAGGCAATATGAAATACTTGGGAATCTATCTGCCAAGACAAACCCAGAAACTATATGAATGCAATTACAAAACAATTCCCACAAATAAAGTCAGATTTAAACAACTGGAAAAATATCAATTGCTCATGAGTAGACTGAGCTGTTATAGTAAAAATGAAAGTCTACCTAAATTAATTTACTTACTCAGTGCCTATACCTATCAAACTACCAAAAATTATTTTATATAGCTAAAAATTAATAACAAAATGCATCTGGAAGAATGAAAGGTCAAAAATATGAAAAGAATTAATGAAAAAAATGCAAAGGAAGGTGGCTTAGCTGTACCAGACCTCAAACTATGTTATAAAGCAGCAATTATCAAAACTATCTAGTACTGGCTAAGAAATAGAGTGGTGGATAAGTGGAATAGATTAGGTATACAAGACACAGTGGTAAATGACCATAGTAACCTAGTGTTTGATAAACCCAAATACCTCAGCTTCTGGGACAAGAACTCATAATCTGACAAAAACTTCTGGGAAAACTAGAAAACAGTATGGCAGAAACTAGGTATAGACCAACATCTTACACTGTATACCAAAATCAGGTGAAAATGGGTACATGATCTAGACATAAATGGTGATACCATAAGCAAATTAGGAGAGCATGGAATAGGATATCTGTCAGATCTATGGAAAACGGAAGAATTTTTGACCAAACAAGAGCTAGATAGCATCAAGAGATGTAAAATGGATAATTTTGATTATATTAAATAAAAAAGTGTTTACATAAACAAAGCCAATGCAACCAATATTAGGAGGAAAGCAGAAAGCTGGGAAACAATTTTTATAGCAAGTTTCTTTGATAAAGGCCTCATTTATAAAATAAATGGAGAACCGAGTCAAATTTGTAAGAATACAAGTTAATCCCCAACTGACAAATAGTCAAAGAATGTGAACAGGCAGTTTCCATATGAAGAAATCAAAGCTATCTATAGTCATAAGAAAAAGTGTTCTAAATCACCAGTGATTAGAGAAATGCAAATTAAAACAACTCTGACGCACCACCTCATACCTAGCAGATTAGCTAATATGACAGAAAAGAAAAATGATAAATGTTGGAGAGGATGTGGGAAAATCGGGACACTAATGCATTGTTGGTGGAGTTGTGAACTGATCCAACCATTCTAGAGAGCAATTTGGAACTATGCCCAAAGGACAATCAAACTGTGCATACCCTTTGATCCAGCAATACCCCTACTGGATCTGTTTACCAAAGAGATCATAAAAAAGGGAAAAAGACCCACATGTACAAAAATATGTATAACAGCTCTTTTTGTGGTGGTAAAGAATTGGAAATTGAAGGGATGTCCATCAATTGGGGAATGATTGGACAAGTTGTGGTATATGAATATAATGAAAAGCTATGGTGCTATAAGAAATGTTGAGCAGGCAGATTTCAGAAAAACATGGAAAGACTGATGCTGAGTGAAGTGAGCAGAACCAGGAGAACATTGTACACAGTAACAGCAACAATGTGCAATGACCAACTTGGATAGACTTAGCTCTTATCAGCAATGCAATCATCTAAGACAATTCCAAAAGACTCATGATGGAAAATGCTATCCACATCCAGAGAAAGAACTGATGGAGTCTGAATGCAGATCGAAGCATGTTATTTTCACTTTCTTTATTTTTTTCATGTTTGTTTTCCTTTTGGTCTATTTCTTCTTTCACATGACTAATTAGAAATATATTTTACGTAAATGTACATATATACCCTATATCAAATTGCTTGCCATTTTAGGGAGGGGGGAGGGGAGAGGGAGAGAGAAAAAAATTTGAAACTCAAAACTTTTAAAAAATGAATGATAAAAATTGTCTTTACATATAATTGGAAAAATAAAACACTATTGAAAATAAAGTTCAGCAATACTTTACTAAAATCTGGGATTTTGCTTTGGCTCACACTGGACATTTTGATAGCTAGCAAAGATATGGACCTTGTATTGTCCCAACCTGAGTGAAAAATCATCAGTTCTCTATTGCTGCTTTTGGGAAATCCAAATTGAGTTGCATTTTAAAAACTTCAAAAGTCACCATTATGTACTTCTCATTGCCCATTCAACTGAGTTTCACATCCACACTGTATCCAAGCAGTCTCCAACTTCCTTCCTCCAACATTCCTTCCTTTCTCTTTCTTCCAGCAGACTCTGATCAAAGCCTTGCAAATCATAGAACTGCACCTCTCTATATACTCTCATTCAATGATTCATTCATTCATTGCTGCTTTCCCAATCCTGATCTCTTTATTTTCAAATCATATGCCTGTCTCCAAACCTTTATTCCACTGAGTCTTTCCCTTGTAAATTAGCACAAGTTTTCTTACACAACTGAAATTTATTGCAAAATTTTACTTTTCCCTGACCAAAATTGAAACTTTAAGGTTGATAGTTTCTCCTTTCATTAGGTAAACCACATCCAATTTGGTTTCTTAAACTGTTTGCAATCGTGTGGTCTATTTTGATTCCTTTGTAATTCTGCTTCTAATTTACTGAGGTTATTATGTTCTACTAAATCATTTACAGAAGAACACAATGATATTGCAAACCATTCTTCTAAAATGAAATTTTCACCAATTCTCAAATTATTTGCTTTCTGATTTAGACAAGCCTTTCTTTCCAAGCTTGAGAGAACAGTTAACAGCTGCTTTGGGTAGTTCTTAAGCACCCAGTAAGGATTCAGAACTTCAAACTACAAAACCGCATTTTTTTTTCCTCTCCTTTTGGAGTCACTTGAGACCAAACTTTCAAATTACCTTAAGTTCTGTTTAAGAACTCAGCATTTTCTAGTTGATGAAATTACCTTCTTTCCCTACATTAAAATAACAAACCTTTCACTCTATAGGGAAGGGAGAGAGTGATAGAGGAGTCTGAACTGTTTGTGTGCAAATTTTACAAAGGGTCTATTTTTAAGGGCAGCGGCCCTACCCCAAATCTACTAGGTTATTTCAACATATATAAAAACATTCAAATTATACTTCCTCAATAATTTGGAAATACACATTAAACAGATTACAGTTCAGTTCAGTCATAAATTTAGTCTCTAATTAGTTTGCAATGCCATTTGTTAAGTCATTTCAGTCATGCCTGACTCTTTATGACCCCATTTGGAGTTTTCCTGGCAAAGATACTGGAGTACTTTGCCATTTCCTTCTTCCAGCTCTGTTAGACAGATAATACACAGGAGGCACTGGAGGTTTGGACTCCAGCCTCTAACAGGTTCACTCTTAATTTGGTCAGACAGGAAAGACAGCTTCAAAGGGATTAATAATAAGCTTTATTCTAGTCTAGTTTTCTCTAACAGTACTGCTGATAACGGAAGCACTACAAACTCCTATAGTATTCCCTAATCACCCTTCTTTCAGGGGCCAGCCAGAAGGGGGCGGGGCAACTACCCCTACGTATCAATGGGGACAATTGAGACAGCCACAACTTATGCATTCAACCCTAAAAGGTTCCCCTGAATCCCCTCAAGCCTCAATGGGGGCCAGTGGAGGCAAACACAGATTCCCCCCTCCTGATCCTGGATGGGAGCCAGTCAAGGCTCACAGCACCCCAGCTTGTGCATTCAACAACAAAGGTTCTTCAACTCACCAACCACTGACCACCTGTTTCGTTTATTTTTTTTCATTCTCCATAGCGTCTTGTTTTTATTTATTTATTTTATCTAATATTTTTAGTTTTCAGCATTGATTTTCACAAGAGTTTGAATTACAAATTTTCTCCCCATTTCTACCCTCCCCCCC
>JAQQSZ010009876.1:0-12657 GCA_028646595.1 Phalanger gymnotis
CATGGAAAGATGATGTGTATGATTCATGAAACCTCAGTATTAGAGTAGCTGAAGGGAATATGCATATATATCTATGTATATGTGCGTGTGTATGTATGTATATATGTATGTGTGTGTGTATATATATATATATATCGAGAGAGGGAGAGAAAGAGAGGGCACAGGGTGAGTTGAAGATGAAGGTAAGATATCTAAAAGAAATAAAATCAAATTAAGGGAAGAGAGAGGAATATATTGAGGGTAGGAGATAGGGAGAGATAGAATGGGGTAAATTATCTTGCATAAAAGTAGCAAGAAAAGGTAGTTATGTAGGAGAAGATGAGAGGGCAGGTGAGGGGGAATGGGTGAATCTTGCTCTCATTGGATTTGACCTGAGGAGGGCATACCATACATACTCAATTGGCTACCTTACAGGAAAGAAGGAGGAAGAAGATAAAAAAGGGGGCGGGATGATAGAAGGGAGGGCAGATGGGGGTGGACGTAATCAAAAACAAACACTTTCAAAAAGGGACAGGGTCAAGGGAGAAAATTCAATAAAGGAGGATAGGATAGGAAGGAGCAAAATATAGTTAGTCTTTCACAACATGAGTATTGTGGAAGGGCTATACATGATGATACACATGTGGCCGATATTGAATTGCTTGACTTCTTAGGGAGGGTGGGTTGGAAGGGAAGAGGGGAGAGAATTTGGAACTCAAAAGTTTTAAAAACAGATGTTCAAAAACAAAAAAAAAAAAGCTTTTGCATGCAACTAGAAAATAAGATACACAGGCAATGGGGCATAGAAATTTATCTTGCCTTACAAGAAAGGAAGGGAAAAGGGGATGGGAGGGGAGTGGGGTGACAGAAGGGAGGGCTGACTGGGGAACAGGGCAACCAGAATATACGCCATCTTGGAGTGGGTGGGGGAGGGTAGAATTGGGGGGAAAAGTTGTAATTCAAACTCTTGTGAAAATCAATCCCGAAAACTAAATATATTAAATAAAATTTAAAAAAATAAATGACTGACATTTAAAAAAAAGAAAGTATAGCTTTTGTCACTTTCTTCAATGGAAGATCCCTTTTCTCAAAGTTATAGCACCAGTATCAATTTATGCATACGTAAGTCCAACTCCTCATTAGGTAAACCTCTAGTGGAAGAAGAAAGAGTAATTTCTGCCTTGGGAAGATTAAGTGGATACCAGAAAGTCAAATTAACTTAATACCTTTTTATCTGTGGTACACCAAGATTTAACAGGCCAAGACAAACAGAAAGACCAGTTATTTCAGCAGGATTACAGGACATGGAAGGACATACTATATTAAGAAACTAAAATTCAGGGATTGTCAAGATTATGTCATCTGTCAACTTGATTGGGTCTTTTTATTTTGACTATTTATGTTGTCTACTTTCACCTGGCACTGATGTGTCAAATGTAGCCCTGGATTGGATCCATGAGACTCTTCTAAATCATTTGTCACTATTTAGTATTAAGGTTATTCATCCCTTTTTCTGTATTTTTAATGCTATTTATGTAACTATCATATCTGTAGTCACACAAATTACTTAGTTTCAATGACAGAGTAACACTGAAGTTGCAAAACCACAACCAGGTATCAATTGACCTCTGGGGTACCAGAGTTGGTAGTAGATAATTTATCCCAATGTTAGACTTTATACATAAGCTTTGCCTTTAGAGATCTAGTATTTGTTATAAATGATTCCAATGATTTGTTTTGCTTGACTGTACTTATTTCTAGACTGTATTTCTCTCTGGGGGAGGGAAAGAGTCATTGGGTAATATAAAGCATAATTAGTCTGGTTTTCCAGGAACCATGGCCATAACAATCTCTTGTTCCCAGGTTTTGGATATGAGTTCTATGGTTCAAAACATCTCCACCAGGAAAGGTGTAGATTGTGAGGGCCAGGTGCCACTTGCTTAAATTGTAAATGTTAGGACCCTGGAGAGGTGGAGTGTAAGTATAAAGCAGGTAGGCACTGGTCAGAGAATGGAGAACCTTTAGGGTTGAAATTCACAAGCTAGGATGCTGTATGGGCCTTGGTCGGCCTGCATGAAGGCTTGGGGGGAATTTGTGTTTGCCTTAACCAGCCCGCATTGAGGCTTGAGGGGATTTAGAGGAATGCATAGGTTGTGCCTGTCTTCATTGGCCCCTTCCAGATGTAGGTGATTAGGGAATGCTGTAGGAGTTGGTGCTCAGCAACCCTTGTGAGAAAGTCAGAATAAAGTCTGCATTGTTTAAATAAGGGGATTGTTAACCCCTTTGAAGCTGTTCCTTTATAAAAGCAGATCAGCCTGTGCTAGCAAGCCATCCTGGGTGTGCTAGGGTGTTTACTAATATTGGTAGTAACAGTGCTTTTTTTTTTTTTAAGCACATCAATAAAACACTTAAAACAGAACAAAAGAAATGCTGCCATCAAAACTTCCTAGACTTGGTTGTGATACATTTGCAGTTTTTAGCCCATGGCAACTTTTCTACTTCAGAATGATTCTGTGACTGAAGAGAAGAATTTGATCCCTTGGGTCTTTGACTTGTAGGTAATTGAGCAAGATTATGAGCTTAAGTTATTCAAAAGACAGCCTGTGTGGTCAGTCTCTATGACATTTACTGAAGGCTTAGTATCATGCTTTTAAGCTACATCAGTTATATACATGAACATACATGAAAGATAGGCTGTTACCATCTCATTGTTGGGGCAGCCAGCCAAAAAGCCAGTTCTGTAGTTCATGCATGTGAGAGAGGTAGAGAGTGGGGGTGGGAGGGGCAGTGTTGGTGTGATGTATTTTTGTTGTATTAGGTGAAAGAGATGTTTAAGAGAAGGAAAAGGGCCACAGCTTGGGGTAAATAGATGGGAATTAACAGTAGTCAGAACTCAGAGGTTCTTAAGTCTTGTTTTGCTTCTGATATTTCTTCTAAAGAAAATAATATTTGTACTAGAAATGACAAGGATTTGATTCCCAGGATATGTAAAAAGATAGTAATAGGTCATATAATTGTTTTTTTTGTAAATTCCAAGTCATCCACCCCTGATAAACTGCATTCTGAGATAGTAAAAAAGATCACTGGAAGAGATATTTGAAAGAGCATGCACAATATGAGAGGTACCACAGAACTAGAAAAGGGCAAATATCTCAATTTTAAAAATTAAAAGAAACTTGAGAAGTTAGGTTCAGCTATAGACTAGGAAACTTGCCTTCCATTTCTGTGAAAATTCTCGACTGGATCATTAAAGAGATGGTTAGTAAACATCTAGAAGAGGAAATGGTCATTATAAAAAGTCGGCATGGCTTCATATAGAGCAGGTCCTTCCAGATAAACCCTATTTTCTTTTGACAGTATCACCAACCTCAGAGGAATGAGGTGGGGTGTGTGTGTGTGTGTGTGTGTGTGTGTGTGTGTGTGTGTGTGTGTGTGTGTGTTAATTTACCTA
Source organism: Phalanger gymnotis (assembly GCA_028646595.1). Lineage (NCBI taxonomy): Eukaryota > Metazoa > Chordata > Mammalia > Diprotodontia > Phalangeridae > Phalanger > Phalanger gymnotis. The sequence goes on from JAQQSZ010009876.1 coordinate 3,431, forward strand.
GATTTTATCAAAGCACTTAATGAAATATTTCATACTATCAATATGGGCTAAACAATGGCTGGTACAGTTAGACAAATTTGGAATTGGTTGAATGGCTAATGTGAAAGAGCCATTGTTAATGATTAAATGTCACATTGACAGAAGATGTCCATTTGAAGGCCGCAGGGATCTGTTTTTGGACCTGTGCTGCTCCTTTTAACAGTGACTTGTATAAAGGTAGAAATGGCATATTTATCAAATTTGAAGATGACACAAGGGAAGGAATGGCTAGTACATTGAAAGATAGCGTCAGTATGGATAGCTAGTGCATTGAAAAATAGTGTCAATATCCAAAAAGATCTTAACGAGATAGAGCATTGGGTTGACTCTCTTAAGATGAAATTTAACAGGGATACTGTTTTCAAAGGAATAAATCCAAGGTTCACACAACCAACAGTAGGTAGGTAGAGACATTTTCTTCATTCCCATCTAACTCCCCCCACCCCCCAAAAAATGTTATGGACCAAAAATAAAGCCATTATATTTGTTCTGGAGACAAGAAAGCATACCCATCAGGGTAACCCTATAAATTGACATTGGGGAATGTCAATCCTTAATGTATTCATTCAGTACCCCTTTCCCAACAGCTTCCATTCATGTTCCAGCAGTACACACAAACCAAACCACAACATTGGGTTGTACTTTGCAACCCATTCAGGCATTTCCTTTCTGCTGCAGTCTCCTCTAATATCTATCTCTTTCCTTCCTCCAGTGTCCTGTTGCAACAAACCACACACCTCAGCTTTACTCAGCTACTTATGAAAGAGGGGGAATTTTAGGGGCGAGAATTTGGGTTTCTTCCTTCCTGGGATAGCACCTAGGTTAGAGAACCTCAAGACAAAAAAGTGTTATACAGAACATCCATCCACCTTCCCCCAAGTTTGGAAAAATTGGCACACACTGACAGATAGGGAACTAAAGAACAAAGGAAACTTAGACAACAGGCCAGCATGCAAGTTTATACTGGGCCTGAAGAAAAAGGGACTGGATTTCAGCTGCAGTCAATCCTGTTTGCCCAGAAGCTACTTGGAGTAGGGACTAAAGCTAGTGAAAACTAAGTTCTCAACATATGAGAAAGCTGAGACAGCTTTTACTTCCAAGCCTGGTTAAACTCACCATTAAAAGAAGAAGAGTCAGTAAGTAAGAGTGGGGAGGAGGAGACTCGAACCAATAAAAACCTTAAGAGAAAGAGAATTCAGTCACAAACCTATAGTGTAGATAACTAGGTAGCAGATAATTCAACAGAAGATGCTAAAATTAGAAGGGAGGTTGAGTACCCAGGCATCTAAGAGAGTATAAATCACTTTAATTAAATATTATAAGACAAAAGAAATTGAAACTATTGAAACCTAATGAAACATAATCCTGCGAAATCCCATGGATGGAACTGAAACAGAATAGTGTGGAATGGTTAAGAGCAAAGTCAGAATTTTGAGAGAAGTTACAAAGGAACAAATGGAAGAAGTTCTGCACAGCAGAAATTATTAGAAAAACAAAAGAAGCAAAATAGTGAATACCAGAATGAAAGGATAGTCTGGAAAAAAGAGAAGCAAAAAGCAGTAATATTAACAGAACACGTCATTTTTGTACAAACCAAACACGCTGAACTCAAAGACAGGATGAATAGAGGCAACTTAAGGAATAATCCTTGATGTCAAAAAACCTGAACATTGCAATGCAAGAAAGAAAGTAAACTATTGAGAACTTCTGAATTCAGAAACAAAGCACTGATTGGAAGAATCCACAAATTGCCTTCAAAAAATTCCCACGTTCCAAACTCCAAGACATAGAGTGATTAAATGACATACAACAAATTTTACAAGTACCAAAAGAAAAACTTTCAAACATATAGGAAAGGAAATTCGAGTAACATAAGACTGTCCTGCACCTACCAGAAAGGAATGGAATTATATGTTCAAAAAAAGGAGAGGTACTCACTCATGATGCAAACCAAAATGTAATACCCTGCAAACATGAACCTAATCATCAGTGAAAAAAAATGAATGTTCAATAAAAAAGTCACTTGAATGGTTTCTCCACAAAAAAATATAGATTATTCAATTTAAAAAGACCCTAAACATAAGCACAAGAAAGGTAAACACAATTATTGAGGAAAGAATAAGTAATAAATAAGCCCATCTTTAAAGACTATTAAAAGGAAAGAAAACTGGAGACATTTTTGTTTTTTTTTAAAAGAAATAACAAGATGACCATTAAGAAATATCTTTTTAAAAGGTACCTTAGGGACTAATAATGAAAGCAGTTTTTAGAGAAAGTAGTTAAGGTAGAGGAATAGACCTAGAAATCCATGGACTAAACGCTGCAACCTCCATACAGATGAATAAATTTATTTTGTGAGAATAAATTGGAGAATATGAGGGTACATATGTGGAGAAAAGGAAAATGGAAAGGAATGTGTGCTATGTCCTAATCATTGTAATTGGTAAACAAACAGTGAAGAGAAAATGGAAGCAAGGAAAGTGACTGCAGGAGAATGGATTATTTGGCAAAGGACAAAATTGAAATGAGAAAAGAAAGTTGGAGATCTGAATTCACTAGGGAGAGGAGATGCCAGTGAAGATCATTCCTGTGAGGGCCAGAGATATATCCTGTAATGAGAAATGGGGAGCTTGTCTGTAAGGAGTTGATTCACAAAAGAACACTTCCGCTGAGTAAGTATTGTGCTTCTATGGACAAAATTCTACCTCAGTAGAAGGGAAATTGAAGCTCCTAGGGACAACCTCCAGGCAGTAAGATGAGAGGAAGTTGCATAGCAAATGAGAAAGAAAATTATCTTGGTGAAGGCAAAAAAAAGAAGTTTGAAGAGAGGGGAGGATTTTGAGTTAACAACTTATCTGAGAGAGGGAGGGAAAGAAGGGTAGAATTTAATTAAATAAAAATAAGGGAAAAAATCAATATGCTAAGTAAAACTCCTAAACTAGATCAAGGGTAATCAAACAGGAGTTGGGGGAAGACTGAGGGGAAGTGAACCTTTGGGCATAGGGGTGTCTTAAAATTGACCAAGCAAAACACAAAGTACTAACTAGGAAAGGAAACAAGAACCAAAAAAAAATGAAATTAGCAAGAAATCTAAGCTATCCATAGTCATATGAAAAATGCTCCAAATCAGATATAAAGAAATATGAGTTAAACAACTCTTTCCACTGCAAAAAGGATAAAGTTTTGAAGTTTCCTCAACATCTGACAATATATACAACATTCTGTGCAGCATTTTCCCACCTCTGCCAAAAGTAAGGGGCTTTTTAAATTTCATTTTGGTTTTTGTCATTTATTTTTTGAGTAACTAAGGAAATGTAATACAAAGTGTGTGGAGATCATTACAATGAGAAATCATGGATGGCTTCTTGAACAATGTGCCATGCTTTAAAACATGACTAAATGAACAAATGAATGAATGAATGAAAAATTTATTAAGTCTCTTTCTAGGTTTATAAAAAGATCAAAATATAGTCCATGCTCTCAAGGGGCTCACATTCTAATAGTGAGAGACAACACTTTGGAGCTTTCAGCTCCACATCATAAAAAAATATGCAGTGGAAGCCTATTATAATCCATCTTCTTTAGATAAAACATATATGGATAAAACCATATATGTTGAACCATTTAATGATGACAAAAACTTAGATGGTGAGAGGCATATTTTGTGGTTCTCCAGTAGCAATTGCTTGAGTGTCCACAGGTTTCATATCCACAAGAGTTGTTTCCATGGAGTATGGTTTTGGGGAGTAGATTGTTGTTACAACACCCCACTGCTTTTTCCCCAGGGCTCTTTGGAATAAGGGGTGATAGTTGGTTAGCAGTTGATAGGGGGGCTGGGGTGGGCAATGAGTGGATGATGAATTCCTTTTCCACTTGCGTTAATCACCTTGATGGACAAATAGAATAGAATACAATCATATAATTTGAGAGTTAGAACCAACCAACAAAGGTTTTTCAGAGTTGTCTGTCAGTATTGCTTTTATTATATAAATTGTTCTCCTACTTCTGCTCATTTCATTCGTATCAGTTCATACAAGTTTTCCTAGGTTTCTCTGAAACTATCCCCTTCATCTTTTCTTATAGCATAATAGTATTCCATCACATTTGTATTCTGTCACTTGAGGAGTACCCTCTTAGTATCCAATTCTTGGTGGCTATAACTGATTTTTTTACATATAGGTCTTTTCCTTCTTATTCATATCTTTGAGAGTATAGATCTGATATTGGTATCACTGAGTAGAAGGGTATGCAGAGACTATTAAAATAGTTTGCTTTCCAGGATGGCTGGGCCAGTTCAGAATTACATTAATATGCCTATTTTCCCACAGGCCTTCCTGACTTTTTTGTCAACTTTGACAATTATAGGTATGAGGTAGAACACCAGATTTGTTTTAATTTTCTTTTCTCTAATTTTTAGGGACAGTAGCATTTCTTTTCATATGAATATTTATAGCCTAGGTTTCTTCTGAAAAGTGCTTATTTATATCCTTTGACTATTTATTATTTGTGAAATGTCTCTTATTCTTCTCTTAGAAATGAGACCTAGATTACAAAGAGCTGCTACAAAGATTTTTCCCCCATTTACCTACTTTTCTTCTCATTTTAGCTGCATTGGTTTTGTTTGTACAAAACCTTAAATTTTATGTAATTAAAATTAGCCATTTGACTTTATATAATGCTTTATCTTCCTTAGACACGAACTCTTCTTTATCCTTAGATATGAGAGATAATTTCTTTCATACTTCTCCAATCTTTTTTAAAATAATGTCACCCTTTAATAAGTCATGGACCCATTTTATTTTACCTTGGTTTATGGTGTGAGATGCTCCTCTATATCTGGTTTCTGCCGCACAGCTTCTCAATTTTCCCAACAGTTTTGTCAAATAGGGAATTTTTACTCCAATAGGTGGGAGCTTTGGATTTATCAAACACTAGGTTACTGTGCTCATTTGCTTCAGTATAATATGCACCTGATCTGTTCCATCAAACAACCTCTTTATTTCTTACCCAATATCAAATTGTTTAGATGATTATTGCTTTGTGGTGTAGTTTGAGATCTAGTGTTGATAGGCCATTTCTTTTCCCACTTTTACAAGTTAATTCCCTTAATTTTTTTAAATCATCTTCTGTAACTCCAGATGAGTTTTGTTATTTTTTCTAGTTCTCTAAAGTCATCTTTTGGTAGTTTCATTAGTGTGGTACTAGACAATTAAATCATTTTAGACAATACTGTTAAGTTTATTGTAGTGGCTTGCTCTACACCTGACCATTAATATTTCTCCCAGTATTTAGATCTGTCTTCATTTATGTGAGGAGTGTTTTGTAATTATGTTCATGTAATTCCCATGTGTGTTTTGGCAGATAGATTTTCAAGTATTTTATATATGCAGAAATAATTTAAAATGAATTTCTCTTCTATCTCCTGCTACTAGATTTTGTAGGTAATATACAGAAATACCCACCATATGTAGCTTTATTTAATATCCTGCAATTCTGCTCAAGTTCTTAATGGTTTAAATTAGTTTTTTAGTTGACTCTCTAAGGTTCTCTTAAACTATCATATCATCCACAAAAAGGACTAATTTTATTTCCTTTTTGGTTGTGCCTATTACTTCAATTTCTTTTTCTTTTCTTATTGCTGTAGCTAGCATTTCTAGCACTGTAATGAATAGTAATGATGATAATGGGCATCCTCACTTTATTCCTGAGCTCACTGGAAATACCTCTAGTTTATCTCCGTTATAGGTAATCTTAGCTCTTGATCTTAGATTTATTCCTATGCTTTCCAAATAATTTTAATAGGAATGAGTGTTGTATCTTGTCAAAAGCTTTTGTGGCATTTCTTGATTCAATCTTATGATTTTTTTTCAATATTTTAAAATTTTTTTTAGTTTACCAGAACACAAATACAAAATAGAGAAAAGAAATAAAAACATATCATAAATTTAAATATAAAGTAAGAAACAAAAAAAGCATGTCATGTGCATAGCAGAACATAGGAGAGGATTCAGAATATGTAACAATAAATTTTCATCCCAAAGCCTGTATGATAAATAATACACCTTGTGTTGAGAATTGTCCATCTTTTCTTTGCTTCCTTGTGGTTTCTTTTGTTCTCTGCTGTGCACTTGTTAACTTTTTTCTTTTTTCCCCCTCTCCCCACCCCCCCAGAAGGCTACAATTAATGCAGATATTACTGATATATACATAGACATACTGATATATACATACCCTTATACATGTATACATGCATATATAGACATATACTTTCCCAAACAATCTACTCCTGATCTTTGTTTTTTATGTTTGTACATACCTTTTGTTTCCTATCCTTCCTGCCTCCTCTGCTTTACTTCTACCCACTACATTGCCTTCCTGTTCCTTGAGGACTTGAGTGGGAAAACAGTGAGTTCTGTTTTGGATATATTGAGTTTGATTGAGCTACAAGATATCCAGTTCAAAATGTCTCATAAACAATTCATGATGGAAGACTGGAGCTCAAGAAAGAGACAGGTGGAAATTTATACGTCTTGGACTTCTTTCCAAAACAGTTGCTTGAACAGAAGTCAGTTTGCCCAATGTTGATATAACCACTTCAGGAAAACCCTTTTGGAATACAATATTTTAAACTCTTTTCTGAATTAAAGTTGAAGCAGTCATATCTTGTGTGATGCTGATTGTAATTCGTTTGTATTTGAACCTTTGCTTTCTAACTCTTTTCTGTGTTGGGTGGTGGTGGTGGTTGTTGTTAAGTTGGTAGCTCTGAATTTTGGCTATGATATTCCTGAGAATTTACATTTTCAAGCTTCTTTAAGGAAGTGACCAGTGAATTGTTTCCAGTTTCATTTTTGCCTTCCCATTTTATTATGTCTAAGCAGTTTCATTTATGGGTTTTTGAAATATGGTATCCAGGTTTGGAGATTTTTTTAAGCTGGAATTTTAAGGTAGTCTGATCATTCTGCCATTATCTCTCCCTTAATGATTCTTTTTTAGATCGAGAATTACCTTTATATTCTATTTTCTAATCTTTTGATTAAAATCAATATACCACTAAATAAAAGAGATGAGAGTGGAAAACAAAATTATCAGAATTTAAAATGAGAAGGAAAAATCCCAACCAGTAATCCAGAAATAGAGAACATTGTGCACAATTCTTTGTCAAGATAATTAATTTTATTCTTATTAACAAACTCTTAAAAAAGATATTTTCCTGTATCTCTCTTCAGTTCATCTATGTGTTATTTTTGTATTCCAAATACCTAGCCCAGTGACTGGTACATATAGGGCACTTTAAAAAATTGTAGTTTAGGGGGTGGAGCCAAGATGGCAGCTGGAAAGCAGGGATTTGCATGAGCTCCCTGCCAGGTCCCTCCAAAAACCTATAAAAAATGGCTCTGAACAAATTCTACAACTGCAGAACCCACAAAATAGCATAGGGAAGCAGGGCTCCAGCCCAGGCCAGCCTGGATGGTTGCTGGGTAAGGTCTATCACATGGAGCTGGGAGTGGAACACAACAGAGGCCAGGGTGGGCCACACATGGACCAACCAAACCAGGAGATGGGTGGGACAGGCCCTAGCACCCTGAATCAGTGAGTTGTGGCAGTTATCAGACTTCTCAGCCCACAAAAACCAAAGAAAAAAGAGAAGGTTAGTGGGAAAAGCTGCGGGGGACAGAGTGAAAGGAGTTCACAGTTGGCTACCACCCCAGGACAGTGGAGGTGGTGCAGCTCTGAGGCTGTTTCCACAGCTACAGCTGCAGTTGCTTCAGGCCCCAGGCCCACCTGGTGGGAGGAATTAAGTGGTGGATCCCAGCAGGAGTGCAGAGCGTGCTTAAGATCTAGTCAGGTCCAGGTTTGTGGTTTTGGGGGGAGGAGGAGTGCTGGTGTGGCAGACCTGGCTGTATAGAAATAGTTCTGAAAACAGCAGCTCATCCCCCAAGCTTGGAACAAAGTACTCTTTACTCTGCAAGCAGTCATATCCCCATGGAACATGGCCAGGCAGCAAGGGCGCACCCAGATTCAGTCTCAGATTTTGGAATCTTTCTTTGGGGACAAAGAAGACCAAAACATATAGCCAGAAGAAGTCAACAAAGTCAAAGGTACTACGTCAAAAGCCTCCAAGAAAAACATGAACTGGTCTCAGGCCATGGAAGAGCTCAAAAAGGAATTGGAAAAACAAGTTAGAGAAATAGAGGAAAAATTGGGAAGAGAAATGAGAGTGATGTGAGAAAACCGTGAAAAACAAATCAATCACTTGCTAAAGGAGACCCAAAAAAATACAGAAAAAAATGCTGAAGAAAACAACACCTTAAAAAATAGACTAAGTCAAATGGCAAAAGAGTTCCAAAAAGCCAATGAGGAGAATAATGCCTTGAAAGGAAAAATTAGCCAAATGAAAAAGGAGGTCCAAAAGACCACTGAAGAAAATACCACCTTAAAAATTAGATTGGAGCATGTCGAAGCTAGTGACTTTCTGAGAAATCAAGATATTATAAAACAGAACCAAAGGAATGAAAAAATGGAAGACAATGTGAACTATCTCATTGGAAAAACCACTGACCTGGAAAATAGATCCAGGAGAGAGAATTTAAAAATTATTGGACTACCTGAAAGCCATGATCAAAAAAAGAGCCTAGATATCATCTTTCAAGAAATTATCAAGGAGAATTGCCCTAATATTCTAGAGCCAGAGGGTAAAGTAGAAATTGAAAGAATCCACTGATCACCTCTTCAAATAGGTCCCCAAAAGAAAACTGCTAGGAATATTGTTGCCAAATTCCAGAGCTCCCAGATGAAGGAGAAAAAGTTTCAAGCAGCCAGAAAGAAACAGTTTGAGTATTATGGAAACACAGAATAACCCAAGATCTAGCAGCTTCCACATTAAGAGATTGAAGGGCTTGGAATACGATATTCCGGAGATCAGTGGAGCTAGGATTAAAATCAAGAATCACCTACCCAGCAAAACTGAGTATCATGCTCCAAGGCAAAATATGGACTTTCAATAAAATAGAGGACTTTCAAGCTTTCTCAGTGAAAAGACCAGAGCTGAATAGAAAATTTGACCTTCAAATACAAGAATCAAGAGAAGCATGAAAAGGCAATCAAGAAAAAGAACAAGAAAAAGAAATTGCAAGGGACTTACTAAAGCTGAACTGTTTTGTTTACATTCCTACATGGAAATATGTTGT
>JAQQSZ010009877.1:0-12656 GCA_028646595.1 Phalanger gymnotis
GAAACCAGAATGCAACAATATATTGTATACGAGAGACATATTTGGGAAAGAAAGACACACAGAGAGTTGAAACAAAGGGCTAAAGCAGAGTCTATTATGCTTCAGCTAAAGTAAAGAGGTCAAGGGTGTCAATCACGATCTTAGACAAATCAAAAGCAAAATTAGACCTAATTGAAAGAGATAATCAGGGAAATGACAGTTTGCTAAAAGGGACCACAGATAATAAGATAATATCAAAAACTTTATAGCAAGTTTTTTTGATGAAGACCATATTTCTCAAATATATATGTATATATATATATGTGTGTGTGTCAATATGTGTGTGTGTATATATATATATATATATATATATATATATGGAACTGGGACAAATTTATTTAAAAAATAAGTTATTCTCCAATGGATAAATGGTGAAAGGGTATGAACAGGCATATTTCTTCTGTAATCTAAGCTCTTTATAGTCATTTAATAAATGCTCGAAATTGCTATTGATTAGAAAAAGACCAATTAAAACAACTTCAGAAATGACAAATACTGAAGATGATGAGGAAAGATAGGTACATTGTTGGTGGATTAGTGAATTGGTCCAACTATTGAATCATCTGGAACTATGCGCAAAGGGCTGTAAAATGGTGAATATCCTTTGATCCAGCCATACAACTAATAGATCTATACCCCAAAGAGATCAAAGGAAAATAAAAAAGACAAAAATATTGTACAAAAATATGTACAAAAATATTTAGAGCAGCTCTTTTTGTGGTGGCAAGAAATTGGTAATCAAGGGGATGTTTGTCAATTAGGAAATGGCTGAACAAGTTGTGGATAGAATTGTGGAGTACTATTATGCTATAAGACATCATGAGTGGAGTGGCTTTGGAAAATGACATGGGAAGACCAATATGAACTGATGCAAATTGAAGTGAGAAGAACCAAGAGATCATTGTGCACAGTAACAGCAATATTGCAATGATGACCAACAATGAAAGATCTTGGCTGCGCTGATCAATGTAATGATTCAAGGTGATTCCAAAGGTCTCATGATGAAGAAAATGCTATCCACTTCCAGAGAAATGATGGACTCTGAGTGCAAATCGAAGTATTTCCTCATGCTATTTGTTGGGTTTTTGGCAATATGGCTAATATGAAAATATGTTTCACATTATTTCAGAAGTATAATTGATATATTGTTTTCCTTTTCAATAGATGGAGGAGAGATGGAAGGGAGGAAAGAATCTGGAACCCAAAATTTAAAAAGAAAAGAACATTAAAAATATTTTTAAATGAGAACATTGGCCAAGAAGGGAAGGAAAAAGATGTGATGGTAACTAGATGTATCAGAAGCATCAAGATAAGGGCTTTTAAAAAGTTTTTTATTAAGGATTGCCCAAGCTTGAATATGTTTATTTACAGAGTAGGAATAGCCAGAGATATTTTAATATTATATTATTTCTATTTTTTCTTTATAATTATCTTCATTTCTGAGTATTCCCCTCATCTCTACTCCTGAGCATATATTGGACCTTTCCCTATAGCAAAGATTTTTAAAAGGAAAAGGGAAAATCAAACAAATGACAATTCAGCAAAACCAATCAAGAAATCAATCATGCCTGAGAGTATGTGTAATCATCCATAACCCTAGTTCTTCCAACACATGAAGTCAGGTAGAGAGGTTCGTTTAGAGAGGAAGAGATTGAAGGTGCATAAGGAGGAACAACAGACTTCTTAGGCAAATTCCTGAAAGAGGGAAAAGAATGTAGTAACAAGGGAAAATGTAGTGGGATTACTTTTACTAAGAATTAAAAATGAACAATCATATAATGCTTTAAGGTTCACAAAGTAGTTTTCTTGTGATTCAAAGGAAGGAGCAGATAAATGGTTGAGGAACTTGACAATTTTAAAGGAGTGGAGTAGGGGAATGAGAAACTCTCAAGGGCATCAGTTGCTCTGAGAGTGGGATTTCAGGACATGTTGGGAGTGGGGTTAGGAGAGGAGGAAAAGGAGAATAGCCACCATGAGGAATGAGATAGGAAATCAGTAAGAGTAGAAAGAAGTATTATCAAGTTCCATGTCAGATCCCAGTTCAGTTTTTATACTCGATGTATTAATAGAAGTTGAAATTATCTTGGCTTTTGTGATTTTCTTCAATAACATTCAGCAGTCTGGTGGAAGAAGCAAAGAAATGCAATGGATTACTTACCGTTAATGTTGCATACTGTGTACAGCAAAAAAGCACAGGATCTCTCTCTCTCTCTCTCTCTCTCTCTCTTTCTCCCTCTCTTCCTGTGTGTGTGTGTGTGTGTGTGTGTGTGTGTGTGTGTGTGTGTGTGCGTGTGTTTGGGTAGCAAAGTTTCTGGTGTGGTGGCAACTGAATCATTTAAGTAACAATGGAATTAATTGAGGCTGCATTTAACAATAACAACAACAACTTATCACTTTAAAATTTGTAAATAACTTTCTTTCTTCCCCCTTCCCTCCCTCTTTCCCCTCCCTCCTTCTTTCCTTTACTCTCTTCCATCTTTCCTTCTCCCTTCCTACCTCCCTTTCTTCCTCCTTTACTCCCTCCCTCTCTCCCTTCCTTCTTTTATCCCTTTCTTCCATCCTTCTTACTTTCCTCCCGTTCTTCCTTCATTTCTTCTTCCCTCCCTCCTTTTCTTATTTCTTCTCTCTCTCCCTTCCTTCCTTCTTTCTGAAGCCCATGGACTTTTGACATGCTATATTTCCTACCTGGGCCAGTTTGCCCCTCCGTACCCAGCCATATTTTCATCTCCCTCCCAATGGGAGAATAAGGGGTGGATCACCGGTTTGGTACTAGACTTACTTCAGCTAAGCAGCCAGAACTCCTGAGGTCATATGATTCACCAAGGTTAGCTTCCACAGTAACAGAGACCTCACGGATTAGTTACCACCCCTGACTGCAAAGCACTTTACATAATGTTTTCTTATTTGATCTCATAGGGTATGGAGCAATGTGAAGCCAGAATTGGGGAAAGGGACTAGGAGAAAAAGAAGGGACTAGAAGTCATAATGAGAGTCAAGAATAAGCTTGCTCTGTGTGCGAGAGATGGAAACAGGAGCTTGATTTTGGAGTAAACAGTATCAAATATTAATATCATGAAGTTACCGTTATGAGAGCCCAGGCGTGACCATTCAGGAGTATGCCTGAGGTAACATGGAATGGAGGTGGTTGGGTTTGAGAAGTGTGAGAAATTATGAGGTTCAATAAGCATATCAGGGTTGCTGGGGATAATGGAAAGAGCTAGTTTGGAGTTAAAAGCCATGAATGGCCAGATGCATTGGTGAGATCTCATTGTCAAGGAAGATGATTTTGAATTCCAGCCCTCTTACTACCTTCTTACTACTACTGTCTTACTACAATAGAGCAAATTATTTAATTTCCATAAACCTCAGTTTACTTATTTGTAAAATGAGGGAAATTAGACTAAATTATCTTTCAGGGCCCTTCAAACTCTAAGCTGATGCTCCAATGAACTTATGGAGTTAGTGGTTAAAATCATTGAGGGTGTGGCTAAATGGCCTAGATGTTATTAGATAATTCCAGTGGGTATGGGAAGATGTTTTATGAATGGATTAAATGTACCTCAAGAAAAAAGACAAAAAAAATCTTTTGAGGAATGGATGTAAAGCAATAATCTTGAATTACCCTGGAAACTGTGGTGAAAAGTAATTAATAGGTATACCTCTTTACTTAGCTCTGTTAAGTTAGGAGAAGTCAGAAAATGAACATTTACCACAATTGAATATTGAATTGCAACCAGTGTCTTCATTAGTTAAGAGGTCTAAGGACTCTTGTTACATCCAGTATTGATCCCTTATTGCAGGTTAGTTGTTATTACCAGAAGCAAACAGACAAAACAAGCAAAATCCTCTATTCCACGACTACACAAAGCATCCCTGACAACATGGAAGTGGTGAGGTGATATTAGTGAGCACCTAATTCTGTGCATTAAAAAATTCTAGAAAGCTATCTATCCAACTAATCTATGGTCATCTTCGTGCGGTAAGAGTGAAATTTCTGTTCTCTGCGACACATGCAACTCTGCCTAGACAATGATACAGGCAGTCAAAGAGGATTCATCATATTGAAAACAGCCATGCCAGGGAGAATATGGTCTGGTTGTAAATAATATTTCAGGAGTTGGGGAGACTTTAACCATTAACTGGAGTAATGTTAAAGCAGCAGTCAAGACATTTCTGTGCTAATGATGGAGAAGACATTTTTAGTATTTAATTATGTTCGGCATAATATTATTCTCTAATTGTTCTATAGTCTCATCTCGTTTGCCAAGCTTAATTGAAATTCTTTTAGGATTGAAACTATGTATTCTCCTCATCCTCTAGCACACAGTAAGCATCTAATAAGCACATGTGGGCTTTTGTGTGTTTGTGTGTATGCATGGAAAGAAGACTTTGTTGTTTTGAAAAAAAGTGAAAAGTTACAATAGTTAACTGTATAGTCTAGGAGAAATAAAGTCTTCAACTATTTAGGGAATTAAAACATAGGAAAATGACATCCTGAAGTGTTATGGAATGGAGCACGTAATAGGCAAAAAGAAGGTAAAAAAAGACGTTTTAAGAACAAGCAGTTTCTAGGGAAAAGATGAGGTTCAACCAGGGAAATTATTGGAAAGAGAGAATATAAGAACATATTAGAAGGATGAAAGATCGGTCATGTCCCTGAATGGTATCCAGGGAAACAAGAGAAATCTTGGAACATTTGACTTTTGAGTACCTACTAGCAAAATGATCATGGAAAGAGTAATAGATTTGACAATACCATGTCTGCTATGGGCTGTGACCAAACAAGCGAATGTGATATTTTCAGATAGAACACACACACTGCAGTGCATATGAAACAAATGTGACCTTCCTTTTTACCCTACGCACCGACACTCACTCAGATGCTCTGTGTATGCTTTCTACAATGCTGTATTTTAACTGGATTATATCCATTTAATGAAACCCTAGCAGGTTAGTTGCTTTAAAATACAGGTTAGAGAGAGATATTTGGATAAGAAAAGGCAAAGGTAGGAGGCAGGGCAGAGGTTAGAGAGAAATTCGTGTGACAAGCTCAGACAGGAGAGTTTCAATTCCAGACAAACGGAAAGAACCCAGAGCACATTAGGTAACAGATAAAATGAAGCGAGATAAACAGATGGTGAAACAAATACTTTCTTGGTGTTCCCAGGACAGGAACCTAGGCAGTACTAACACGTTTAAGGACCCCAGAACTGGAATAAGGCTTTAGAGATTATCTAGCACGACTCTTAGTGCATTTCATTCAACAGATAGGTAAACTGAGAGCACAGGAGTCAAAGCAGCTTGCCTAAGTTCATGTGAGGTGTGAGTATTGGAGGTGAGACTAGATCTCACACTTCCTCATTTCTATCTCTTGCCTTTTTTTCCTGTTCCTCAGTACTGCCTCATAATAGAATGTATTATTTTGTGTGGAAGATAAGTCCTCCATCATAAAAAAATATTATGGTTCATTTCATCTTTCTGTGCAACTGTGTGCAATTTTTAGGGAAAACAGTTAATACAACATAGTGAGACACATCATCAGATCATCAGAGGTGGGTTAGGGAAAGCATGTTACTTAGCACTTGCCTCGTGGGGAGCTGGAGAGAAGAGAGGACTATAGGGGGAAATGACAACAGAAAAGACAAACTTCATTAACATCATAATTTTATTGACCTGTACTATAGGAAAAGCCTTTTTATTTAACTAAATTTTGGAACCAATGAATTATTCTAACATCTTAGTCAGGTTTGCCATAAAGGGATTCAGTAGTCCTCTAAAAATTCTTACGTGTCACAAGTTAACAATGAGTTTTAAAAAAGGAGAGAGGTTGGTTAATGAATTAGGATTATTAAATGCTTTTAGCTCTTTGAAAGTGCTAGAGAAGCACCATACTGCAATTGTAGATCTTTGCCACCCATGCTAATTCATCTGGATCCTCAAGGTAATAATGATGATAATTTTACCAAAAGCAGTAATTTTTTGACCTCAGTTACCTGGCCATTTCAGACAGAAACGTTGGCTAGATTTTTCCAGATCATTGTCTTTTATTTTCACTTTCTTTTGCATGTGTAGGTATAGCCAGATTCCAAGTGAGTTGACCTCCTCCTTGGGCCAGCTCTTCATTCAATGTTCACTACCAAGCTCAACTTCTATCATTTTGTAGGTCAACTTTAAATCAGTAACAGGGAAGGAAAGAGAACAGAGGGCTTATTGTACATTTCTCTGTGGGGGAAAATGAAAACAAAATGAAAGAATTGAGAAGCTATGGTAACTAAAGCTGTGAGCAAAGAAATCTGACAGTCACAGACTGCTCTTGAAGCATTGGCCCAGAAGAAGAGATTCATGCATCAGAGCCTGGAGAACATGAAAATCCATTTGAGAAATGTTCATGTGGAGAAGGCTTACATTGTGTGAAAAATTGAGTTTACAGAATTCGCACTGCATAGGAAATAATAATTTACACATGGTTTGTGTTTAATTATTTAATCAATGAGAAACTATAGATTTATGTCTGTTTATATTGTCCATAAACTAACTCCTAGTTTATTAAAATATAAGCCATATTGCATAGTCCTGTTAGGTCTGCTCCATGTAATAGGGGAGTCCCTGTCACAAGTCTCCTTCACCTGCCCTCCCAAAGGCAGCAAAGAATCCAGCACAGAAGGCTATTGATCCGAAAGTGCTCCAGTTCCATTTCCCATCCCTACTCCACCATAATTTGCTAATGAAGAGAAGGGAATGTTAGCTGCCCAGAACCCAGTGGCACTGTGGTCAGGGGGAATTCTTGTTGCTTTTTCTTTGTTCCTTCCTCTTCTCACAACATGTGCTTGTGGGAAGAAAGCGTGGCTAATCTGGGAACTTGGCTAAAAGATTGAGTTGGGGAAAGGGAGGGGGGAATAATGGCAAGCGGGTGGTGACAGCAGGGAGGGGGTGTTGAAGGGAGGGAAGGGGCAGTTAGCCAGGGACAGTGAATTCACTGGTGGAAAGAAGAATAGATCCTAGAACACAGGGGGAGAGAAAGAGAAATGATGAGAAGGAAAGAGTCAGTAAAAAAAGAAATAAAAATGTTGGTAAATGAACCAATTGTAGAAAATGAGAAAACATGTGGAATAGGGCAAAAGAATAAAAGATTAGAAAATAACAAAAAAGAACAAACCAACAAACAAAAAAGTCACTGGCTAAAGAGAAAACAAATTGTATTTTACATATATATGTATATATATATACATATGTACATACATACATGCATGTATATACATATACATATACACATATATACACATATGTATATATAATTATACACATGTATATATACAGTTTGAATATAGTATACATGTGGACATACATATATGTATATATGTGTGTGTATATCTATCTGCATCTATATCTATCTATTTATCTATCTCTCTATCTATACACACTGGCTCAGTGCTAAAGGTCTTTGTACCTTGATATGATGCAACAAAACCTAATTGGTCCCTTCTCCCCTTACATGGCCTACCAAAAAGGGCCAAGTCACAAGTATTATCTAACAGAGTCAAGATCCAGATATAATCCAGGTAGCCATTTGGTTTCCAAATCTGCCTTCACAACATGATTCCCTTGTCTCCACTCACATAGCCACCCCAATGCATGACTCTCCCTCATTAACCCATACCTATACTATTGCAAGAACCTCTGGATGCTCTCCCTGCCTCAAGTCTCTCCCTACTCCAGTATATTCTCCAACTCCAGTTGCTAAAGTAATCTTCATAAAAGTCAGATCTGACATTTTGCCTCCTTATTCAATAAAGTCAAATGGGTCACTTTAAATCCAGGATCAGCATAAATTCTCATTGCATTTAAATCCCTAAACTGCATGATTCTTTCTTCCCTTTCCAGTCTCCTTGCACTTTTCTACTGTCCATGTACTCCGCTATCTGGCTATTCTAGCTTTCTTGCTGTTCTTCACAGACAGCACTCCACCTCCTTCACTCGCTCTCTTTTTACTGGTTATTGCTTGTGCCTGGAATGTTCTCTCTCCATGTTTTGGCTTCCCTGGCTTCTTTTAAGCCTCAGATCAAATCTCTTCTGCAGAAAGGCCTTCCCAGTCTCACAAATATTGCTAGGCCTTCCTTCTGATACTACTTTCCATTATATTATATATATATATATATATATATATCGTACATACATAATTTTTTGTATGTTCTCTCTCTCTCTTATTGGAATGTGGGGTCCTTGAGGTTAAGAATTACACACCTATATTTATATGTATATATGTGTGTGTATTTGTATCCTCAGGGCATGAAACATGGTGAACACTTAATAAATGCTTATAGTCTTAATGACTGTGGCGTACACCAGCTAGAACAAATTGAGGTTGATTTTTGCCCTAATTATCCTTGTTTTGCTACATTCCCCAAATGCTCCAAAAACAAACAGTTAAATTAATAGTTCAATTCACTTTTAATAAACATCTGCTTAGAGAGGGCAAGGGACTAATGACCAGATAACTTGTCTTGAGGCCAGTTAAAACACAGGTTTAAGAGCTGTTCTGATATACACTGGTTCTATGATCTTAGACAAGTCACTAAACTCCTTTGTCCTCTAGTAACCTATTTAAATTTGCAGAAAAGGTGTCATCCTGCATTGGTAGATAGAGTTTCCTCATGTGTGAGCTCCCTAATGAAGTCTAGATCCAGGCCCCATCCCTGTCCCAGTCACAACATGTATAGAACTCTGTGCTAGACACTGGAAGTGATTTGCAATTTCGATACTCTACAATTCCAGCCTTCACAGAACCTAAACTCTAGTATGGAGTACGGAAAATATATAAAACTAACTGCAGTACCAAATAATGTACAGGTACATTAAAAATGTCAAGCAAAATGCTATTTGAGGTCCCAGAGGGGAAAGGTTGTTCATCAGTTAGAAAGATAGAACCCGAACCAGAATTCTTGAACTTGGTCAAATTCAGCTTGGGCTAGAGGAGGTGTAACAACTCAAATGATAGTCTATGCCTTTGCAGCTGAATTGGGAAAGATGTCATACAGAGACAAATAGAATGTGGCCTTTTTAGTCAATAGCTCCTAACTCTTGCATTCCCACCTGGGATGTGGCTGAGAGATCATTAATAGGGAAATAGAGAGAGGGTGTGTGGGATGGGGGAAAAAGCTAGGTGGCATAGTGGGTAAAGGTAGGCATGGAATCAAGAAGACGCCTCTTTCTGAGTTCAAATCTGGCCTCAGTCATTTACTAGCTGCATGGCCCTGGACAAGTTATTTTACCCTGTTTTTCTAGTTTCCTCATCTGTAAGATGAGCTGGAAAAGGAAATGGCAAACCACTCCAACATCTTTGCCAAAAAAAAAATCCCAAATGTAGTCACAAAGAATAAGACACTTGAACGATGACTGAAAAAAAAACATTAAAAACAAGGGAGAGGTGGACCTGAGAGACAGGTGCCATAGCAATGGAAGCCTGAGAGTAATAGCATGGGGCAAGAGGAAAGGGCAGGGAGAGTCATGCCATACCACATGTCCCAGAGAACCTTCACAGAGAGAAAATGTGCTACTACAGATGTCATTGTTCTGGTGAAAAGCTAAAGCTAAATGAAAGATAAAGCTCTGGGATCAGGGAAGGTTTCTTGGAGAAGATGACATTGGTTTGGGCTTTAAAGTTTCTGTAGAGCCTTGAAAGTTTGATATAGGAAGGCCTTTCCAGGCATAGGAATGTCATGAACAAAGGAAGAGAGGCCAGAAAATGATGGACGTATACAGGGGATGGATGTATCATGAGGACATTTTATATGAACGACACTAAACATCTGTGTGGCCCCAGGCATTCAGATGTTCTCAAATATTCGGACATTTGTTATTATAGAGGCAGCAGATACAGATGTTTAAGTGATTTTTCATTCTTGATCCAGATGTTGCTCTGAGTAGCTACAGATTAAGAGAAAATGTGAATACATACAGCACTGGGCCAAATCTAAAAAGAAAAGAAATAAAGAAAGTAAAGCTTTCTACATGTGCGTGTAGAAATCTTTTGTGTTTACTTTAAAGATTTAAATTTGCATCTTTCTGGTATTTTGCCTGAATTTACTAAAGATTTGAAATGTGACAAATCTGCTTTCTGATCCCAGCTCCACCCTCATTTCCCACTGACATACTCACAATTTTGCTCGTTTACTTACCTTTCCTAGCGGAGCAAGCTGTGATACATCACTGTGTAAATTACATATGCCCTTACCCTGGGTTTTTTTTAAAACATTAATATAGCTGACTGGTGTGTGAGAGCAGCAGAATTATAGTTCTGCCTCTTTTACAGTAGGCAGGTCTACCAGATTTTCCCCTTTTAAAAAAAATAAATGATTCACTGGCTAGGTCTCTGTTCTAAAATTGATCAGGGAACAAATGAGGGGATATTAAAAACTTATTACTGTTATGTGAAGCTTATTCTTTCTTTTGCTAATGAAATTCCTGTATTCTCCCTCAAACAGTTGCTGCATAAATGGAAACTATTGTGACATCACATTGCTGGATAAATAAGTCTAGCAAAGCATTACGGCATTAAGTGAGAATCATTCAGAGTTCAAGGTTGATTAAAGATATTTGCAGAAATAGATTGGGGCAGGGGAAGAGAGTTGTTCTTTATGACAAACTAAATTTCCCCCTCCATTTATTGAAAAGTATGTCATTTTATTTTATTTTTTACTTTTTCAGATTTTTTATTTTTAGTTTACAACACTCAGTTCTGCATGATTTTGAGTTCCAGAATTTTTTCTTCCCTTCCCCACTCCCTCCCCAAGATGGCATGGAATCCGATATATCTTCTGCAAATAACTTCGGATTGAACTTATTTACACAACAGTCAAGTTGTAAAGAAGAATTATGTCCAATGGAATGAATCATGAGAAAGAAGAAACAGAACCAAAGAAAGCCCCAAAAACAAAAGAGAAAAAAAAAAACAAAGGGAAAAAAGTGAGCATAAGGTGTGCCTCAATCTGCATTCAGACTCTGTAGTTCTTTCTCTGGATGTAGATAGCATTCTCCATCATGGGTCCTTTGGAGTTGTCTTTGCACCTTGTATTGCTGAGAAGAGCAAAGTGTATCAGGTTTAGTCATCACAGAATCCATATATCTGGTTGTGTATAATATTCTCCTGGTTCTGCTCAGCATTATATCGCTCAGCATTATATCGTGTAGGTTTTCCAGGTTATTATGAAGTCTGTATCATCCCCATTTCTTATAGCACAATAGTATTCCATTACCTTCATATACCACAACTTGTTCAGCCATTCCTCAATTGATGGGCATCCCCTTGATTTCCAATTCTTTGCTACTACAAAGAGAGCCGCTATAAATATTTTTGTGCATATGGGTCCTTTTTCCACTTGTGTGATCTCTTTGGGATACAACCTGAGTTGTATTGCTGGGTCAGAGGGTATGACAATTTTTATAGCCCTTTGGGCATACTTCCAAATAGCTATCCAGAATGGCTGCATCAGTTCACAGCTCCACCAGCAATGTAACAATGTTCCAATTTTCTCACAGCCTCTCTAGCATTTATCATTTTCCTGTTTTGTCATTTTAACCAATCTGACAGGAGAGATGTGGTACCAAAGAGTTGTTTGATTTGCATTTCTCTAATCAGTAGTGATTTCGAGCATTTTCTCATATGCTAGATATTTTTAATTTCTTCCTCTGAAAACTGCCTGTTCATATCCTTTGACCATTTCTCAATTGGGGAATGACTTGTATTCCTATAAATTTGTCTCAGTTCCCTGTATATTTTAGAAATAAGGCCTTTATCTGAGACACTGGTTGTAAAGATATTCTCTCAATTTTCTGCTTCCCTCCTAATCTTTGTTGCATTGGGTTTTTTATATAAAACATTTCAATTTAACATAATCCAAATGATCTATTTTGAATTTTGTAATGCTCTATATCTCTTATTGCATCATGAATTCTTTTCTTTTCCACAAATCTGATAGGTAAACTATTCCTTGCTCTCCCCAATTGCTTATAGTATCAGCCTTTATTCCTAAATCCTGAACCCATTTTGACTTTATTTTGGTATATGGTATAAGATGTCTATGCCCAGTTTCTGCCCTACCATTTTCCAATTTTCCCAGCAGTTTTTGTGAAATAGTGAATTCTTAGCCCAGAAGCTGGATTCTTTGAGTTTATCAGAGTAGATTGCTATAGTCGTTGATTTTTGTGTCTTGTGTACCTATTGTATTCCACTGATCTATGACTGTTTCTCAGCCAGTACCAGGTAGTTTTGATGACTGCTGCTTTATAGCACAGTTTAATATCTGGTATGGCTAGGCCACCTTCCCTAGCATTTCTTTTCATTAATACCCTAGATATTCTAGACCTCTTGTTCTTCCAGATGAACTTTGTTATTATTTTATCCAGCTCTGTAAAATAATTTTTTGGTAGTTCGATTGGTATGGCACTGAATAGATAGATTAATTTAGGTAATATTGTCATTTTTATTATATTAGCTTGGCCTAACCATGAGCAACTGATATTTTTCCATTTATTTAGATCTGACTTTATTCACATGGAAAGTGTTTCATAATTATGTTCATATAGGCCCTGGGTTTGTCTTGGCAGATAGACTCCCACAT
>JAQQSZ010009878.1:0-12656 GCA_028646595.1 Phalanger gymnotis
CCCCCCCCCCCCCCCCCCCCCCCCCCCCCCCCCCGCCATTGCTTCTTGTAAATAGGGCAATAAATCCAAAGATGATGCAGGAGAGAGAGAAAAAAATAAGGGAGCATCAGAGAGAAGGGAGTCAGGAAGGAGGAAAGAGAGCAACTAGAGCGATTCCTCTCTTTCTGGGGAGGAACCCGCTCAGGCACTCAAAGGGGAATTAAGTGAGTTAAGATCCAATCCCCCGCGGAGTCCCCGCAAGGGAGCAGGGAGAGAAGCGCCGGGCAGCATACACAATCCCCACCGCCAGGTTTACAGCGAGAGGCTCGGAGACCGACCCGAGCTTTTCCATACTACTGCTGGGAACCCTACCTGAAACAGCCTTAAGATGTTAGCTACCATGATGGACACGGAACTCCCCGAAGCCCCGATCACTCCCACTACTTTCTCCGGCTTCACGAAGACTGGCGGCTCGCCGTTTGTGCAGCGCACGTCGGAGGTGTCCTTCTGGATGAGCGCTTGGACGAAAGTGAGCGACTGCTCCAGCGCGTAAGTGTCCCTGGAACAAGTGTCCAGGATCCGCGCGCCCAGCGTGACATTGGGTAACAGCTCCGGATCGCTGTTGATCTGGTCCAGGGCGTAGAGCATCGCCTCCAGCCTGTGGATCCCGTTCTCCTTCTTGATGTCCCCGCACGGCACGCCGGTGGGACCTTTGGCGTGCACCGGGAAGAGCCCCCCTAGAGTGATGTCTCCCTCGAGTCGGATGGAGTGCGGGGCATACATCTCTTGGCCTTGCGCCGCGGCGGCAGCAGCCAGGAGCACCTCCAGCAAACAACAGGGCAACTTCATCAAAGTCAAGAGATGAAACAGTCTCCCCAGCTGGAGCATGGTGTTGGAGCAGTTGGGGCCGCCGCTGCTGCTGAGGCTGCTGATGCGGTGGTGGTGAAGGTGGCGAAGGCGGCCCCGGCCCCGGCCCCGGCGGCGGTGGCGAGTGCTGCGATGCCCAGGTGCCCTGCTCTGGCCAGCTGGGGCCCCTGGGGTCTCCTTCATGCAAAGCAGGGGGGCTGTCTGGGGGACTGAAGAGACGACGGGGGTGTCCCGTGTTGCCTCCCAGACTAGGGCGCACTGCGCTCCTGCTTGCTGTCTCTCTCTCCTCTCTCTCTAGCTCTCACTGTCTCCCTCTCTCCCTCGCCGTGCTCCCCAGCAGCACAGCACTGGGGAAAGGGAAGGGATTGCTATCGCTTTAAATGGTCGTTCGGCTCCCTCTCTTCCACAGCCTCCTCCTCCTCCTCCTCCCACTCCCTCCTCCCCTCCCCTCTCCACCCTTCTCCAACTCCCCCTCCTCCTCGAGTTTGCATCATCACGCAGGGAGGGGCTGCGTGCTGAGGTAATGGGGAGGTGGGTGGGCAGCAACTAGGGTGGGTAAGGGTAGAGAGCAGCTGGTCCAAGCAGCCGCCGAGATGCCTAGGTAGGCTGGGGACTGGAGGGTCGAGGCTCCCAGTGCGACCCTGTACTGTGCCGGGTAGGACTTCCAGACCCAACTCTCCATCCATCTCTATCCCACCCTGCCCTAGATGCTGCAGGGGGCGGTGGAGTATGTTCCGGGGAAGAGGGTTGGGTTGCTGCCTTTCTCTTGGGGCTTCGCGACCAGGAGCCTAAAGCCTTGGAGAAAGAGAAGCCCAGGCACTCTCATTCAGTCTTGCCCTGTGCCTGGTTGTCAGGACCCGGGAGGAAAGCAAAGGGCAGAGAGAATGAAAAAGCTGTTGCGAGACTGGGGAGAGTAAAGACTCTGGTCCCATCCCCTGGCTCCACAGGATGATTCCGACTGGAGCGCGCGCACGCAAACACACACACACACACACACACACACACTCACACACACACAACACTCCACCCCCACCCCCAAGGGAAACCATGGCAAAGTCCCCTTGGGTGTAAAGGAGTGCTGCTGCCTTATTGCCTGTGGCATCCCACAACTAATCTCATGCCCAGAAAGAGAGACGCGCTGAGGGGGCATGGACTTGGGTTCTTCCTCTCTTTCCTGATCCTAGGTAAGCACTAAGATAAAGCTTATTACACCCTCCCTGACAAATTTATATTTTATACCCCAGCTGGAAACTGCCTTCTGGATGGCAAAATGCAAGTCCCTCTTCTCTGAGTGATAAATAAGGCAGGCTAAGGAGATGGGCATAGGAGTGAAGAAAGGTGAGAGGAAGGAAGGAAAGGCACTGAGGAACCTGTGACCAGCATAAATCTGATTATGTCAGCGACCCCTCCACCCCTCCCCCAACCCCCGCCAATATATACTGAAAAGAAGGTATTGGTGGTGGATAGATGTCATTTCCATTCATGCAGCAGGTAGGTGCTACAGGGTAGGGATATTTGCCTTCCACAAAAGATTTGGGGCATATACTTGTTCTGCAGGACACATAGTCGTTGTCCCGTCCCCCCCCCCCACGCACACCAGTGACAAGCAGACCCAATTGTCTCTAGGTAATGGAGGAGCAACAGGTGGCACTAAATGCACTCTGACAGAGAAGCATTATATCCCTTCTTTTGGTACTAGCTCCAGAGGATCATTTAAGAAAATATCGATGCCTGAGAGGTGGCTTGCTGCAGTGACTTGCAGTCCCAAAGCCCTAGGTTTAAGGCTTGTCTCTGACACTAAGTTACTTCCCTCCAAGTGGGACCCTGAGCAGGCCACCTAAATTCCCACTGGGCCACCCCTCTGGGACTCTGCTGCCTACATCATTAACAGCTGCTGATCTACTTTGCTGGAAGGGAGATTCTTGTAGGAAATCCCCTATAACAATGAAATAACAAGGAAGGAAAGAGGGAAGGAAGGAAGGAAGGGAGGGAGGAAGGAAGGAAAAGAAGGAAAGAAGGAAGGAAGGAAGGAAGGAAGGAAGGAAGGAAGGAAGGAAGGAAGGAAGGAAGGAAGGAAGAAAAAGGAAGGGAGTGAGGGAGGAAGGAAGGAAGGGAGGGAGGGAGAAAGGAAGAAGGAAGGGAGGGAGGGAGGGAGTAAAGAAGGAAAGGCAGTAGGAAGGAAGGGAGAGAGGGAAGAAAAGGAAGGAAGAGGAAAAAGCCACATGTAGTGTACAGTGTTGTTCAGTGGATAGAATGCTATAATTAAATTAGAGATCAGGGTCTACCTCTGATAGATATTAGTGGTGTGACTCTGGGGCAAAGCAATTAATGTTTTAGTGCCATAGGAAATTCTGTAATATTCTACATTATGGGAAAGTTGTTAGTCCTCTTTATAGATCAGAGGTTCTTAACCTGGGGTCTGTGAACCCCCCAAAAATGATGACTGTATTTCAGTATAATCAGTTTCTTTTGAGTCAACAAGTGGTCTAGAAGATAGAGCACTTGGTCTGGAATAAGGAAGAGTTGACTTCAAATCCTGCCTCAGATACTTACTAGGTGTGTGACCCTGGGCAAATCACTTAACTTCTGTCTGCTTCAGTTTCCTCAACTGTAAAAACAGATAGAATAGTAGCACTTAACTCCCAGGGTCATTGTGAGTTTCAAATGAAATATTATTTGTAAAGCACCTGGACCATAGTGGACACTTAATAAATGCTTCTTTCTTTCCTTTGTAACCCTATGTATTTTATTTTATACATTTTAAATCAAGTAGCCCGAGGAGTTCATAGGCTTTACCAGACTGCCAAAAGAGTCCATCACACACACACACACACACACACACACACACACTCTTTGCTTTAGAGGGAATTTCCACACCAGGAGTTTCCTCAAAGTCAAGAGATGCTACTATTTGCCTTAATATTCCTTGCTCTTTCACTCTGACATAGCTCAACAATTTGCTAATCATGGAAAATTGTAGACAATAAAAAAAGGTTTTAAAAATTCTATGAAGAAATAAAAACATAGAAAAGGCCCATCTTTCTCTATGTAGAGAGATTAAATTTAAATGTGTATGTGTGTGTGTGTATATATATGAGTTTGTGTTTATGCACACATATACATATAGATATGTGTGTGTGTCTTTAGACTTTTCCACTATTAGTAATTCATTGACCACTTTAACTTTCTTGACATAATTCTTATACATGCTTTCATCTTTTGTACATGTGCTTTCAAAATATGAACTCATTTGAGACCTCCTTGCATAACATTACATTATTCAACATATTTTCCCTTTCCTTTATTTATAATTATCATTTATTATTCTGTTCTCAAAATGACATTTTAGAAAGCCTTTTATCTCTCTTGAGGCCTCTTCGCCTTTGGAGACTCTGGCTGTGTGACCATACTTACAGTTCCCTTGGTATATTTGATATCTATTTTCCCAGTGTTTACAGTACATGTCAGACTATATCCAGTCATATTTTTGGTCACTTTTCCTCAAGGTTCCCTTTGCTTTTTCATTG
The DNA here is from genome assembly GCA_028646595.1 of Phalanger gymnotis. Classification (NCBI taxonomy): domain Eukaryota; kingdom Metazoa; phylum Chordata; class Mammalia; order Diprotodontia; family Phalangeridae; genus Phalanger; species Phalanger gymnotis. The sequence continues at coordinate 4,374 of JAQQSZ010009878.1, forward strand.
GTAACATTTCTTGCTTTGATATAAAGTTTACTGCAGAATATCAGTTGTTTTTTTATCTCCTGAGAGTAAGTTTTCTGAAAGATAAGTCAAGAATTTATTGGACATTTTGATTTTAGTAGTAAAAAAAATCTATCAGATAGCTAGATGACTAGTTGATGTCCCAAACACTACAATACCTTGTTCCTATGTCAGTCTTGCAATCTCCACTAGACAATTATCACCTTTCTCCTTTACATGGCAGAGAGGTCTTTAGTATATTTTCACTGCTTATACAGTTCTCCTTACCATGCTGTCACCCTCAAATCTATGCATTTGCATACTCATACAAGTCCTCTTACTGTGAGAGCTTACTTCTCATCTTTTATTAGGAAGCTCGTCCTTTATTTTAAGCAAGATATCCCCTTTTTGTTACTGTATTCACATAGTGAGAGCCATCTTAAACTCATTGATACCTGTGAAATCATATTTATCTCTATGTGTTAAAATGTCACATTCATTTTGTGAGCCCCTCTCTCTCCCAAAACAATAACAACAACAAAGCTCAATGGTATTGAGGCTGCCTTGTAGTTCTTCCTAATGCTTATGTTTGTTGCCAAAGAATACCCATGAGACATTAGGCCTAGAGGATGTCTTCTCTGGTGGAACTGTCCATTGTCAGTTAGAAGGACAGGAGACAGTCTGACAAGGGCAAATACCAATCACAAGATGCTGAAAACTTCCAAAAATCTCTATGGCCAAGAGTAGCAGTAGTTCTGAGACTCACTCTGGCTGTCACCTAGGCAAGCATTATGGTTGGTTTAGTGGCATTGGAAGAAGGATCTGAGAAGGAATTCAAGGTTATGAAGAAAATGGACTGCCTAGTGATATGTCAACTTTTAGACTTGTGTCCCCCCCGATCCCATAAACTTCTCCTTGTACACCTGCTTTGCTTTTTGTTAAAGATATTGTTTTACCACAATATAATCACTATCATTATTAATGCTAATGAGACCTCCAAATGAATCATAAGCTGTATTAAAAATAATTTTCTTTCTGAAAGAGAGAAGCCAAAACCCCAGCTGAGGAACTAACATCATTGTCTCCGTCTTTCTCCCACTCCTTGCACCCAAGTGAAGTTTTCTTCTTTTCTTAGACAAATTTGAGTTTGAAATAACATCTGATGCTCTTTTGTTCACACCTTTACTTCTCAGAAAACAATGCCTTGTGATTTTTATCCTAAATAGTCCACAGTTTGCAAAGGCCAAGTTATTGTCCCTCACCTCCTGTTACATACTTGACAGCTTAGGGGGAAGTGTTTTTGCTATATCCCTAATCTCTTCCTGTTGGAAATGTTAAAAATATAGTTTAACCTTGTGGTGAATATAAGTGGAAGAAGGTTTCAACTTCTTGAAAGGAAATTAGAGCTGAGAATTGGGGCTGATATGATGAAACACAGTTTTGATTCTTTGATCCAATCAAGATAGGTCATTCCGTTTTCAAACATTCAGCCTGTATATGCTAAACTTTGTGTTTTCTCCTCAAACTCTATTCCTATTCTTTCTTTGCCATTTCAAGTGTATTCCCCCCACCCACTCCTTGCCATCCATCAACCTGATAGCCCCTACTCTCAGGAGTTCACACATATTGATGCTAGACTTAATACAGACACTCAGTAGGCCAAACACACTGTTAGAATTCTCCATTTCAAATGATTCAACAGCATCAGCCTCCCTCTTAGCAGGGATTATAGGTATGCTCTACTATGTCTTAAAATTATTTATATTTTCCATAAAATTTCAAAAATATCTCATATTACTATTAAAATCTCAGAACAAGGGTTTCTTAGGAATATATTCACTATACGTATTTTATATATATATATATATATATGAATGAGGAATATAAACCATAATATAATATATAATAATGAAGAACACACAATTCTTTGTTTGTCAGACATGACTGTGCCATCTGGAATTTAAAAAAATGACCAGAAAATGATGGAGAAAGTATTGTTTTTAATCTCCCTTTGATTTAGTTCATAGATGAGATTAAACCTTGATTCTAGAATACAGTACAATGCTGATGCAATATTAAGTGGAAGAATTTTTCATTCTCCTTCTTTCTTTTGAAATCATCTTGGATACTTACTGCCTTCATGCTATACCACAGAAAAGAAGAGCTTTCCATCACGGTGTCCCAATAGTTCATTTATGATTTTGGCTCTTGGGTTTTCACAGATGTATGTGGTAATATGCTTAATTGGGAGTCAAGAGACCATAATTCTAGTGCTCACAGAACCTAGGTGTGTGACCTAGGGCAAGTCATATAACTTTTTAGATCTCAATTTCCTTATCTAGCAAATAAGAGGATTGAGCCAGATGGTCTCTAGGTTTCCATACAGGACCAACAGTACATTCCAATTTGAGTGCCCATAAGCAAGGCAACATACATTCTTCATGTGATATTTCCTGTGTGAATTGCTTGACTAATATCTTCTGAGTGATTATGAATCTCATTGAGGAACCCCTGTAATGCATTATTTCTCGGTGAAATAAGGATATTTTCTGGAAACAAGTATCCAGAGGACTCCATGATGGATACAGAATGACGATAACTTATAATAGCATAAAATTTCTCATTTGATCATCACAACAACTCTGGAAGGTAGATGTCATTATTATCCCCCTTTAGACAGATGAAGAAACTGAGGCAAACAGAAGTTAAGTGACTCACCCAGAGTCATATAGCTAATAAATGTCTAGGATTTAACTAAACAAAGTTGATCTGACAAAGGCAGGATTTGAATTTACATCTTGCTGACTTCAAGTCTAACTTGTTTCCATCCACTGAACCACCCAACTGCTCCTGGTTTTCATTTGGAAAAGTGCATCTTCTTGGTTGAATACATGTGTTAAAGTATAATATCCACCTACGTGTATGCCTTTCTTTATGTTGATGTTCATAAGATTGTTGAACACACGTATCTTTGTAGCTGCTGTGATACTGGAATATAGCATAATCTTTAAATAAGTATTTATAGGAAAAACCTGGTTGAGATAAACTTTAAAGTTTTTAAAATTAAAATTTTAAATTATTTTTAAATTAAAATTTAAACTTTAAATTTGCTCTATCAAGTCAAATGCTTTTCTTTAGGAAAAAAAACATTAAGCTCTACAATGGAGTCATATTCTCTATACCTCTCAGCCAACTATGTAACTATAAAGAGTTGTTCTATTATAGAAAATAGTCTGCAAAAATTTTTCTGTTCTCTGGTATTTTTTTTTACCAAGAACGAAACCCTAAAGCCCTAGTATTTGTGAATATGCATATGTATGTATGCATGTGTGTATGTGTACAGACAAGAGAAATATGCATATATGTTAGTAGTCACTGATGTTTTATCATTCACTTTTAGGGTAATAAGTATTTTAAGTTCTTCAGCATTCTTTCCCTCTTTGAGATATCTAGACTACCTTTAAACTTAGACTGCCTCCAGCATAGATGACTTTTGTATTCAATATTTGTATTTGATCAGTTGTATCTGTTAAGAATGAAGTTTTATTAATTGCCATTTTAATTTTCTCCCATAAGAAGATAAAATATCAAAGTAATGAAGTTATAATATTGGGGTAATACTAATATTGATGGTAAAAATTATGTCAACAAATATTAGCAGATTTGTTTGATTTTTAATTTATTTACTGCCCCTTCAATTTTATTTTTAAATGCTCTCAGGATTTTCCAGCTTAAATTGAGTCATAAGATTATAAGTTCACAGATTTAGAACTAGAAGAGACCTTGGAAACCATTAAGTCCAATGAATTTATTTTTACGCATGAAAACTGAGCCATAGGGAGGGAAAGTGACTTGCCCATGGTCATGAAACTAGTAAATGTCTCAGTCAGGATGTGAACCAACATCTTTTTGACTCCAAGTACAGTTCACTCTCTATGACAAGGCTTGTTTTCCCTTCTGCTGCATCTTTGGGGAATGTTTAGTTGGGCAATTTTGCTTTGATCTTTCTCCTCTATAACAATTTTCTAATGAGCGTGTACTGTAAACACATATAACCTGTAGCTCTTTTCTATCTCTCTTTTTGTCAACATAATTGCTTTTCCTGGCCAAAGCTACTTCTAGACACTTTTGTGCTTCTTGTTGTGGTTTAATGCTTTATATCAATTGTATCAACTCTGATTTAGAAATTTTATCTGATAATCATAGTAGTCAACATGGAGTGTGGGGATGAGAAGGCTTCCTTTGTTAACTGATGGATTCCATCAAATGTTTTTAAATTAAGGTATTCATGTTTTCCATGGTAATTATAGTAGTCTTAATGAAGTATTAGGATGAGAAGGCTTCCTTTGCAAACTGGAAGATCCCATTGAATATTCTTGAATTAAGATCTTCATGTTGGGTACAGCATCCCAATCAATAATTGAGATTTTCAATGTCTTTGTTCTAGCCTTACTCTTTTACTGAAGAGTCTTTAAATTATATTTGGAGAACTTTCCCATCAATGTGAGAAAGCTCTGGAAAGGACCTAACATAATTAGCAATGATTATGTTCCTTTGGAATTCTGATATTTGATTTAATTACAAAAGTCATTAGAATTGAAGGACATTCTTAACAGCAGACTTCACCTCTGGTACCAAACATTGAGCACCTATGCTATGTATGGCATCATGCTAATGATTAGCTAATCATTAGCTAATGAAAAAAAAACTATGCTCCATGACCTTCATGGATATGCAATCTAGTTGGAGAAATGTGGAATATATCCTTTGCATTAAAAGTTAAATTCTACTGATGGTTTATACTTGATTATTCAGACCACAATGTCACAAGTAAGGCACCTCTGTTCACCTGGACAAAGTTTACCATAATTTCAGTAACAGTGCTTGGTAGGAAATAGCCAGCCTCTAAAGTGCTGGCCTTCAAATTTACACTTAAAAAGTGGCACCAAAAGCTTCTATGCCCATTGAAAATATGCCTGGTTCATAGTGTGTTCAGTCATTTTGTGTGTGTGTGTGTGTGTGTGTGTTTGGGTATTTAGTATTTTATTGATAAACATTTTCATATTTAAACTTTGTTTCATATTATAGAATGAGTGAATTCCTAAAAATTGTCATTCAAATTTTAAAAACTAAATCAAATGTCATCGATCATTTCCATTATAAAACTGGATACGTCATATCTTCTCATGGAAAAGGCTGCTCTTCAAAGAGTAAAACAAACTTTTTTAAAAGGTGTACATTCAAAAGGAAAACAAAAGCAATTAATGCCCAGATAGAAAAGCAAATAATACTTAAAATATGTCACAAAATGCGAACACATTACTTGTACTGGAAAATAATATACCAGATGAGATTCCATTCAGGATGGATCTGGATATTGCTTTAAGGGGTTCTTTATCCTTCCAATAACATTTGTCTTATTTCTCTCCTAGGTAAACATTTTCTTTTAAATGCCTAAAATTATAATAAAATTCATATAGTAGGTACTCAAGAAAGACTTGCTAAATCAATGAATAAGCTAAAAGTTCCATAGAAACATTGAATTAGTGGTGCTTTTCATGCAAGTTATCCCTCTAAGGAAGATGTGACAGACATAAGAAAGTAGTTCATAAATTTGGCTTCAGGTTATAGAGATGAACAGCAGGAAAAGAGAAAGATACTGCTGATGGTGTGTACCTATTGACATTAGGCTAAGCAAAAATTGATTGTCTGTAGAATTTCCGTTAATCTAATCAAATCTTTTCATAGATTTCCAATTAAAAATTTGGATGTTTTCTCATTGCAAATATCTGAACCTACAAGAATGCAGTGCACACTTTCACGTAGAATATGTAGGAAACAATTTTCATTTTAAAAAGAAATGAGTCAGTACAAACCTGTCTACTGAAATGGAAAATAATCTATGATAGGCTTCCACCAAATCTAGATTTTAGAAAAATTGTGCTCTGATATTGGGGGATTAAAAGTATAGGTTGGTACTACAGGATGGGGAGAGATATGCTAGACACCAATGTTCAAAATCCTACATATAATTATGATGATATTAATAAGTCATAGTACTTTATATTTTGAATTTTTTTTTCTCACAGCAACCCTGTGAAACAGATAACACTAAGAAATTTAAACAGGTATTCATCTCACAAAAAAAAGAAACAAACAAGAGAGTTAAGACTGTGAATTAAATGGAGATTGCACAAAATTAAAAAAAAAACAGTACTTTGTCCTTACTATATCTTTTCAGATTGATGGGAGCAATGCTGGTAAATGATACAGATCCAATGTTTTCTGCATTAGCTTTACTTTACCTATATTCATCTGCCTGAGTTCCCCAAATATTTTCTGGCTAATTAATTATTCTGCAGCCTTTTCCAGATTTGCAAATTCCAGACAGGATGTAGGTAACTATAAGTAGCCCAAATAAATATTAGTGGAGAATAGTACTGCCTCTGAAGTCCAAGGATATAAATCAATCAGTCAACATTTTAAGTACTTCTATGTGCCAGATATGGGCAGCTAGGTGGTACAGTGGATAAAATGCTGGGCCTAGAGTTGGGAAGACTCATCTTCCTGAGTTCAAACCCAGCCTCAGACACTTGTCAGCTGTGTGACACTGGGAAAGTCACTTAACCTTGTTTGCCTCCATTTCCTCATCTGTAAAATGATCTGGAGAAGGAGATGGAAAGCTACTCCTTCATCTTTGCCAACCAAAACCCAAATTAAGTCATGAAGAGTCAGATAAAACTGAAAAATGGCTGAACAACAACGTGACAGACATGGTGGCAGAATGACAACTGTGCACTGGAGATGTCGAAAGAAGCAAAAACAGTCCCTGCCCTCAAGGAGCTTATAATCTAATGGAGAGACAATATGAAAACAAATATATGCAAAGCAAGCTATATACAGGATACATAGGAAATAGTTAACAGAGGGAAGACACTGGAATTCAGAAGGGTTGGGGAAGGCTTTCTGTAGAGGATGGGATTTTAGTTGAGACTTAAAGGAAGCCAGAAAGGTCAGTAGTCAGCAGAGGAGGTAGAGCATTCCAAGCATTAGGGACAGCCATCTGGGGGGAATGCCTGGATCTGAGAGATGAAGTGTCTTCTTGGAACATCAAGGAGGCCGGTGTCACTGGATAAGAAGAGTATGTGACAAGGAGTAAGGTTTAAGAAATATACAAAGGTAGGAGGGGCCTAGGTTATGGATATGGCTTAAGCTCTTAATTCTGAGGTTTCATATCTAAGTGATGTAGATAGTTTTTTTTTTCTCTTTCACAACTGTGTGAGGCAGGTCATCCCTACAAAGTTAAATATCACCATGTGTGCTTCTCTCTTGTTTTGTCTAACAAAGTCAGAAGAACAGTATTCCTTCAAGCCTGGACCTCAGTTTCCTGATATACAAAGTGAGGGTATTGAATTAAGTGATATTTGAAGTCCCTTCTATCTATACATTTATATTAGGAGGTCAAATTCTTCCTTGGCACTTAGTAGCTATATGACTATGGAAATGATTAACCTATCTGAGACTCAGTTTACCATCTATCAAATGAATAATAATGGCAATCACAAACAGGGTAGTTGTGGGAATTAAATGACATGATATATGGAAAGTACTTTGCAGACATTAACATATTATGTAGATGTTAGTTATAATTTTTATTAATAACAGATCTGTAATTTCATCAGAGTACATCACAGCTTTTGTAACTGGGGGGATTGTCTTTGGATTATCACTCTCACTGAAAAATATCAAGGCCCTTCAAACCAGATGACTGACCTTCCCAAAGTTACCTGTACTGGTTCTTAGAAAACAGGTGTTATGGGGGCAGAGCCAAGATGACCACATGAAAACAGCGTCTTACCGAAGCTCTCTCACAAGTTCTGTCAGATTCCTATAAAAAACTGAATTTGAGCAGATTCGAGAGAGTTAGAAACCGCAAGAAGTCTGAGTGGGGCAAATTTCCCAGCCAGGAGAGTCTGAAAAGCCGAAGGAACAAATCTGTGAACTAGGAGAGCGTTCGGTGTGCGCGGAGCTGCTCCAGACAGAACCAAAGCGGAAGCGGTTGGCCAGGAAACCCAAGTGGAGACAGGCTGGGAGAAAGCCGGGAGCCTGAAACCAGAAGAGATCCCAAGGCCTCCCAACACAGGACGCCACTCTGTGGAAGCCACAAGAGGCAGCACAATGCCACCGGCCCATGAGACACCAACTCCTGAGGCTTGCAGCCCAAAGGACGCTTCTTGAATTTCCAGGAGACAAAATGGTCAGGTAAACGGCTCTAATCCCTCCCTT
>JAQQSZ010009879.1:0-12656 GCA_028646595.1 Phalanger gymnotis
TGCAGAAAGACCAGAATATTAGAGGTAGCTGAGACATCAGGCCAAATACAGAATTTGAGAACCAGAAGGGGCTTCAGAGATCATCTTGACGAACTTTCTCATTTTGCAGAAGAAGAAACTGGGACTTCAAGATGTGAATTGGCTTGTGAAGTAACTCATACAACTAATAAGTGGTGGGGGCAAAATCCTAATTTAGAGCTTCAGATTCTAAGACCAGTGTTCTCTGAGCTCCATCTTTCTCCGTATTAAGCTGGATGGGCCCTTGGAAGTTGGATGGTTGACGTTCCTCACTTAGCAAATAGACTGAAGTTGGGAAAGGAGACGTGACTTCTCTTGGGCTCACAGTGAGTTAATTATAGAGTAGGAATAAGGGTTCAAGTCTTTCCTGACTCCTAAATCATTACACTTCGTTCTAGGTTATGCTATGCTGTTTCCTAGTTGATAACTTTCTGGTTTTCTTTTGCCTGGCAAGGAGCCTAAAATAAATAAATAAATAAACAAAAATCAATCAATCAATCAACCAATCAATTAATTAATTAAAAAAAACACCTTTGTAAAAATTCCAAAGTAGAGAAAGAGAAAAGAAAAAGAAAACCCTTTTCCCCAAAACCCTTCCCCTCAGACACTTTTACGTTTCTAAACAGAGTTTAGGGTTCTAAATTATCTGGTCAGTGATCTCAGCTATTTTTGTTGTTTTTACTATGTAGACTCTGCTTGAGTACATGCCTACATTGCACCAGAATATTCAGTCATATCCATAAAGAGATAAAAAGTCTGACTGGTTATATGGCATCATGTATAGAAAACAAGTGATTGCTTAAAATGCTCATTTTTCCATTGGTTGAGTGTAGTAGTTGTGTAGTAGAAAGATCCCTGGACTTCAAATCTGGGGTCTAGATCCTGAATCCACCCCCTTGACAACTAGATGACCTTGAGTAAGTCACTTAATTCTTTAAACCTTACTTTTTCTTCTCTGTGAATGGAAGTAGGGTGGATTAGAAGATCCCAAGGTAGCTTCCAGCTCTGCCATTCTCTGCTGTCTGAGTTGGCATTGTGAAAGGAGACACATCCTTACTATACCTGTCATTACCCCACCCCATAACCCCCCAAGCAATTGCCTCCTCTTTCTTACTTGCACCACCACAGGGTCAGGCCAAGTGTGGGAAGAAACTGGGCCAGCTTTCCCATGTACCTCTGTCAAAACGCCATAATCCTGACCTAAAGTTCCCTGCCTTTTTCCTGATACAGGAACCACCCATAGCTCCATCAAAGAACTTGTAGTCTTGACCTAAATCTCCCCCTGATTTTAATCTGGGAAGTCTAGGTTATCCACCAAATGGGTTCTGTCTTTTAGACCTTTAGCATCCCTTAGGATTCCTTGCTCCTAATCGTCCACCTTCTGGAGCACTCTACGATAGCTAATTCAGTTCAATAAATAAGCACCTACTATGTGTGAGGCACCATGGCTAGACACCAGAGATACAAGGGTGAAAACAACAATGCCCTCCCTTAAGAAACATTCATTCCACCTGGAGGAAATAAAATGTACACAAGTAGATAATTACCAAGTATGTAAAGTTTCTCAAATGGATTTGTGATGTCACTGAAGGGGATGTTTCCTTTAACAATGCAAATCCCAAACCCTCCATACCAGTACATCCTGTCAGACTCTCATCTATCCTGTTTATATTTTCCTCAAATTTTGCAAAGGCAGGGGGCTGCACCCATCCTACTAAATGTCTTCCTTGATTTTTTCCTAACATTACAAGGGTCCCAACAGAGCATTCTATCAGGGGACTAGCCATCATTTGCTCAAACCACGTGACCAACCCAAATTCTATTATTATCATACGTTTCTCTGATGACATTCTACACTGCTGTTCTTGGAACAGAGTGGGAAAAGCATTTATTTAGTGCTTACTGTGTGTAAAGCACCATGCTAAGTACTAGAGAGACAAATAGAAAATCTAGACAGTTTCAACCTTCAGAGAGCTCACATTCTAATGGAGAGAGACAAAAGATAAGAGGATTCAGTTTCAGGGCAGATGGAAAGGCCCAGGGGTCTTTATGAGGAAGGGGCAAGGTGGATGATGTAGCCCATCTCAAAGGTGCAAAACAGGACAGATATAAATGCCTGAGAGTCCATGTGACATAGTCACAGGGCAAATAGAAAGGCATTTTTTTTCTTTGATATTATTTATTTGTCCTAAGTTGCAACCTTCTCATATTCCACACTTATACAAAATTATGCAATATAATTTCAAAAGGGAGAAAGCACTTACACCTGAAAGAATCCAACATATTTATTACTCAATTATATTTCTTATTATAAGCATTAACACTACTTTGGCACTTTATCCCTTTCCCCACTTTCAGCTTTCTTTTTTCTGTTGTCTCCCCCCATCAGATTATAAGCTCCTCGAGGGCAGGGACAATCTTTGTTTTATTACATTTGCATCCCTCAGACCTTAGCACGGTGCCTGGCACATAGTGGATGTGCCAGGCACTGTGCAGGTGCCAGGGATACAAAGATGAAAAGGAAAGTAGTCCCTTTCTCAATTTCACATTCTATCGCCGGAGGCAACATGTACATATATATGTGTATGTGTATATGGAGAGAGAGAAAGAGACAAAGACAGAGACACACAGAGAGAGGGAGAGAGGGAAGGAGAGAGACAGACAGACAGAGACAGAGAGAGACACAGAGATACAGAGAGAGACAGGGAGACACACAGAGGGAGGGAGGGAGGAAGAGAAAGACAGAGACAGAGACAGAAAGAGACATACAAAGAGACAGAGACACAGAAGGGGAGAGAGACAGAGATAGAGAGAGACAGAAAAAGAGATAGAGACATAGAGAGACAGAAACATAAAGAATAGGACAGAGAGAGAAAAATAGAGAGCCAGAGAAAAAGAGAGGGAGACAGACAGAAAGTAATTGCAAAATAAATCAACAAATTAGTAAATGAATGAACAAACCAAAAAAATAAAAATATGTCAGGTAGTCTTAGGAGAGAGGGCATCATTAATAAGTGGTGACTTCAGGAAAATCCCTCCTATAGAGACCAGAACTTGAACAGATTCAAGAAAGACCTCAGGTAGGAAATGGTTTTTAAACTGTGCTCTGAAGGAAGCCAGGCATTCCTGTGAAACAAAAGTGAAAAAGGAGAATTCTAGACATCAGGGACCACCTGGGTAAAGGGCACAATGGTGGGAAATGGAGGGAGCCATGGAGGCACCATAGGTAGCAGGCCAATTTGAATGTGAAATAGAATAAACTCAGATAAGATTAGAAAGGCAGGCGGTGGCTGATTATACTGAAGCTGATGACTTGGGTCAGTGACAGGAAAGGAAAGAATCCTAAATGTCTAAATTCTGCCATCGACTTCATAACCTTGGGCCTATGTCACTCATTTCATCTACTTGGGCCTCAGTTTTCCTATATTTAAAACCAGAGGCTTGTACGAGATGATCTCAAAGGTCCAGTCTGGCACAAACATTCTATGAAAATAGGTGACAGGATGAAAAATTACCAGACCTTATATCCTTTGCCTTGTGTTCAAGAAAGCTCCTGAAAGGAAAAAGTAGTTTCTTACCTTCCCGGTCCCCAGGAGGCACACACACACACACACACACAAACAAATATACTTACGAGATCTGATGGAGATGATTTGTTTACTTACAGTATTATGCCTAGGTCTAAATAACTGGAGTTAATAGAGAGACAATGTGGGGTTTTGTTTCCCTTGATGCATACACAAAATCATTATGAATAAAGTTATGGCTAATGATGGAGTGCAGGCAATTTTCATATTAATTAAAAGTTGGTCTCTGTGTGTAACCGACATTAGCATGTACCCTGGAGACATTGCATGACGGTTAAGACAGAAGGAGCTGCCAAAAATAGCCTGTAACACAGGGTGCTCCAGTCACTCCCTGGGACAAACCACACCACTTGGATTCTCACTTTCCAGAAACTCCTTGCCTACAGTTGGAGCAAGGTATTTGGAACTGGGAGAGACTTTAAAGAGAATCTAGGCAAACTCCTTCTTTTTACCAAGGAGTAAACCTGAGGCAAAAAGAGGGCCCCAGGGACACAATGATAGAGCTTATTAGGACTCAAACCTAGGTTTTCAGGGTTTAATACTAATGAGTCTTATCTTATATTCTTTCACTTTTCAGTGTTTAAAAAAAGTGTTTTTCTCAAAAACACCCTGTGAAGAATGCAATGCAAATCTCTTCTCCCCCATTCTTCCTCCCCCAACCTCCCCCCGCCCCACAGTTGTGCAGACAAAGAAACTGTCTCAGCAAGAAGTGGCTTACCCATGTCACACAGCTAGCAAATGTTTGAGCTGGAATTCAAATTCAGGAGTTGCCTATCTCTAGACATGGCTTTCTTTCCTCTGCACCTTTATGTCTCCCTCAATCTGCTTTCTGGCTCCCCAGTTACATCACTCAGGCCTTTGAGACAATCTCAGGAGATAAATGATATAACATGTTTCCCATTATGGCATTAACACAAAGCCAGGTGGTCTTAAACTTACCAAGCAAATAATTAGTCACCAAAAGAATGAGAGAGAAAAAAACCCCTCCCTTCACCACCTTAAGTCACCTGTCAAAGAGATCCATGTTTATATTTTGGGGGGCCTTCTGCAGTTGCCAAGAAGCCATGGTACAGGTTGTAGGAATTGAATGCATTGCTCTCCTTACAAAGGAATCCCTGCCCCCCCCAAAAAAAGAAGGGCAAAAAAATTGCTGTTGTTTTAACTTGAAAGTCTATGCTAAAAAAGGCATTAGAACAGTCTTTCTTGTGGCTCTAAGATCAGATTACCACAATTAAAGTCAAAGGTGTGGCGCTATTTGCTCTGCATGTTATGACACATGAAAGAAAATGATTCAGGCAAGGAAAATAATTACACATTAATTTGTGTTTGGCAACTATATTTTATTCCTTTGGCTCACAAAGTGAAGATAAAAGGTGATATTGTTGAAAGTACTTTTTTTTTTCCTTTCAATAGGTTGCCCTGGGTTGCATTTAGAGAGCTGGGTAGGTCTGGTTTGGAAAGCAATGACACACACAGTCTAACCTTAGAATCATCGAATGGCAGAAGTGGAAGGGAGCTTAGAACATAGAACACAGATTACCCGAGCAGGAAAGGACCCTCAAACACAGAATGTCACAACCAGAGGCAACTTGAGAACACAAGCTATCAGAGAGAGAATCACAGAATCTCAAAGCTGGAAGGGTCCTCAGAGGGCATCTGGCCTGACCTATATCTGAGAAGAAATCTTCTGCAACATACCTGATGAGTGATTGCCCATCCTCTTCTCGATGACCTCCAGTAGAGAAGACCCCAAGGCAGCCCCATTCCACTTTTGGACAGCTCTAATTTTCATCGAGCTTTCCCTCACATCAAGCCTAAATCTGCCTGTCTGCGAATTCCATCCATTACTCTTAATTCCAACCTTTGACGCCAAGAAGAACAAGTCTAATCTTTCTTTTGTAAGACAGCCTTTCAAATATTTAAAATACTTGAAAACAGTTATCATGTTCTCTGGGAGTCTCCTGTACTCCAGGCTAAACATCCCTAATTCCTGAAAGACAATAGCATATAGAATGCCTAGAAACTTGGTAAATAATTGGTCACCATTTTCCTTATCTGTAAAGTGTGTTTGATAACAGCATCCACTTTATGGGGTTGTTGTAAAGATCCAGTGATATATGTGAAGTACTTTGCAAACCTTAAAGTACTTTATAAATTTCAGTTTCTACTACCACCATCACCACTACTACTACTACTACCAGTACCGTACCACAACTATTGCTACTACCACCACCACCACCATCACTACCACCACTACTACTACTATTGCCTTTGAGAACTGAAAATCACAGCTATGCCATGATGAGGCTTTGAAAGAGGACTTTACTGGATACCAAACAACTTTTCAGGGTTATAGCTTTCACTTTTTCCCTGGGCTAGAACTTATATAATTGAATTACATTTCAGCCAGAAATGAACCTCAGGATGAAGCGTTTGGAGATCAGCAGCATAGAGTGATTGTTAAGAAGAAGAAGAAGAAAAAAAGATATCTCACTTTTATCGTATGTATCCCAGAATCCTAGATCTTGTGCCAAAGGAACCTAAGAAATCCAACCCTCCCTTCTCTATTTGATAGATTAGTAAACTGAGGACTAAGGAGATGAGGTTTTGTATTTAAATCATACAGGCAGTATTTTCCAGAGGCAAGATTTGAACTCAAGTCTTCTGATCCCATCTTCCAAATGCCATATTCATTCTAGCATTCAACTTTGGAAGACATGGCCTATGTGATCTCCAGTCCTACCCACTATTCTCCTGCTCTCCATGCCCTGACATTCCCTGATTATTCTTATAATATGGAGGAATTCTCTTTCCTTATCCCTGGCTTAAGCTAGGCTCAAGGTACAAAACAGGGGAGAAGGGATTGAGAGAAACCACCCTGCTCTATACTTGTTGAATATGTGGTTCTTATTGAAGAAGGAGAATTTAACATAGGATCAAGATTTATAGCCGGAACCTAGTCTCCTTCATTTTGCAGATGAGAAAACTGAGTCTCAGAGGTTAAAGGACTTGCCCTGTAGAAGTCTAGCCCTTCCACTGCCAGATTCACTGTTCTTTTCTCTGTACCATGTTGCTTCCCTTGTTTCAATACTTAAAGCATTTGCGATTTCATTGGCATAGGTAGGTATGGCTTCCATCAATTTCCCACCATAACTCTTCCCTACTTTTGATTCTATCATTAGCTGCTGTAACTGAACAAGAAAGTCTTCATCTGGTGTCTGACCCGTTGGTGATGAGCTTTCTGCACAAAACTAGGCTAGTCCTCCAATAACAGATATATAATCTATTGTCAGACCCATTTTCAAAAGCTTTTTAGGTCAGGAGGACTTGCCAGAGCTTGAAGTCTCTTAACAGAGCCTTTGAGAATGCACAGTAATCTCCTTATCACAGTGAAAAATTAGGAAAACATCAGTGAATGGGGATGCCAAAGAGAATATTCATATTCAGAAAACAAACTCCAAATCTAGTGGCTCTTAACCCGAAGTCCACAGACCCTTGAGTGGTCTATGGATACATTTCAGGGGACTCATGAACTTGAATGGGGAAGAATATATCTTTATTTTCACTGATCTCTAACTGAAATTTAGCATTTCCTTCAATTATGAATATAGACAACAAACCAGAGCAGTATTAGCAGTTATCTGTGAGTGTCACCAGGAGAAATTAGAGATTTTCATATCACATTGTAATTGTTGGAGATATCTCCAAATAACATTTGTGCTCAACACTACCTCACAATTACTACAGATATTGATAGTAGCTAGAATGTTACATGACTGGAATCTTCCTGACTACAGATAGATTTTAATATGATTGGTTTCTTTTGTAATTCTGTTTATTTTGCTTTATATGTTTTAAACATTATTCTGAGAATTCCATAGGCTTCATCAGACTAACAAAGAAGTCCATGACAAACACAAAAAAGATTAAGACCTGATCAAATCCAATCTTTCCATGCATAGTATATAACCATTCCTACAGTTGCTTATTCATTTGAACATTTGAAAGCATCGGCTTTGAGCTAGGTGTTCTACATATATTAGGTACTTAAGAAGTGTTTGAATGAAAGAACCAATAAATGACACAGAGAACAAAAGTTAGATGCTTCTCTTTCACCCCTGTCTTACATAAAGAGTTGGCCTTCTTCTTGACAAGGCAAACTCTTCTACATGCCAGAGTGATCCCATTCCATCCCTACTTCTCCAGCACATTGGCCTTGTGACACTGTCTTTCTTGCTGATCCTCCCACACTATACACCATCCTCCAACTTCAAGTGTTTTCACTGTCTGCCCCCCATGCCTGGAACTCTTCCTCCTTATCTAAGCCTCCTGGCTTTGGCTTCCTCCAAGTGTCAGCTAAAATATCACCTTCTAGGAGAAGCCTTTCCCGGTCCTCCTTGATCTCAGTGCTTTCCCTCTAAGGTTACCTCGAATTATATAACTATATATATATATATATATATATATATATATGTATATATATATATATATACATATATATACTTATATGTGTGTGTGTATATGTGTGTGTGTGTGTGTGTGTGTGTATTTGTGTATATGTGTTATGGTAATTAGGGTGAGACTTTTTTTTTTACTGTTTTCTCTTTTAGAATGCTGAGGTAATCAAGTACCTTTGATGAGTTTTGCCTTTCAAATGTAATGGCAAGCAAAGTGGACTTTTTGCTATCTTTGTTTTGGAGTGCTTCTAAGCACTAAGGAATCTTTGATTGAATGGGGAGTCTTTGATGACCTGCTTGCATCAAGGGAAGGCCTAGTTCACATGAGTTTGAGTCTCATGGTTGTGATGCCCTTTGACCCCGAAGAAGTATATATAAACTCAGAGGTTAGCGTTTTGCCTTTGAGGACACACTTATTGCAAGAGTGTTGGTGATGAAATTCTAGGTAGCTGTTGCCCATAATATACTATGGAAAGTCCAGAAAAGAAGGAAGTTGCTTCCTACTAGGTAACTTCAATATTCTTAGCAAGATATATGAGATCTTCTTCTAAACCCATCATCCAGGACTCAAGCCTCTATGTTACAGTTAATACATGATAACAGACACTTATATAGCACTTTAAAGCTTTCAAAACACTTTTCATATATTATTTCATTTGAATCTGTGAGGTAGGTGCTCTTATTATCCCCATATACAAATGAGGAAATGGAGGCTGAGAGATGTTGTGACTCGCTCAGCTAGTAAGTGTCTGAGACAGGTTTCAAATTTATGTCTTTCTGACTTGAAGCCCAGGGCCCCATCCAAGATGTCTCCCAGTTGCCTCTAGCACTCTCCAGTATAACCTAAATTTGGAACCTAGAAGTTTCGGTTTTGTGTCACAATCCCCCAGTCATGTGGTGCTACAATGAGAGCAACTCAGAAACTCTTTTATGCCTCATATGATTCCTCCAACCTGTAAAGATCGAAGAAATTATAGTCTAGGCCAGGAGTGGGGAACCTGAGACTTAAGGCCATGTGTGGCCTCAAGGTCCCAAGTTCTCCACCCCTAGTCTAAGCCTATGGAAGGAGAATTAGTGGGGGCATAGGAGAGAGGAAAGATAACTACATGCTTCACATTACTTCTGGAAATCTTGCACCCCTTTATTTCTCAAAGACCATTACCGCTTAGGCCTGAGGCCAACAGATCTGTGAACTGAGACAATCATTGCAAATACAAACCAACACTGCTCTTTCTCATCCAAACCACATTAAAAAGATGCAAATAGGGCCTTATTTATATTTGTTTTTCCTCACTTAGTCTATGTTTATACATTCAAAGTGGGTTGACTTAATGCAGTTTAAAAGGCAATTATAACAACTCTTTTCAGTAGATGGGAGGTTAATAATAATATAGCTTACATCTCTACAAGGCTTTGAGGTTTCTAAAACTTTTGCCTCCCAACAATCACCCTGTGAGGTAGGTAGTACAGGCATTATCCCAATTTTTGTATGTATCTGAATCCAGTGATTCCATTAGCAGGGCAGGAGAGGGGGTATCCTGGTATGGAAGCCCCCCTCCACCAATGCTGATTAGTGACTGCTTTATAACTAAGAGTCTGAGAGTTGCCTGACTGAGAGATTAAGTGCCCATGGTAATATATTTAGTCTGTGTTAGAGGCAGGATTTCCACCCAGGTCATACTGACTCTAGTCTATCCACTGTTTGCACAACACCACCAATGGGTCCTAATAACATTACTGTTTTCTAACTAGTCACTTTTGGTATTCTATCCCAAAAGTCTTAATTCAGTTTTAACTTTTAGTAACTTAAAACTGCACTAACACTTTTGTAACACCCTATATAGGCATGGCCCATTTGAGTTAGATGGAGTTAGACACAGCCAATATATTTGGATGTTCCAATCCCCCATGAATCATTACAGAAGCCCAGTGGAAGGAAGGGTCATATTTCTTGTTCTCCATGAGATCTTCAGCTGTGCAGACATGGCTGCAGGGACCTTCTTGGCTACTGATGAATGGGAATAATTGTTGGTAGATTAATTTAAGAGGCTCAGATGAAAGATACCACAAAAGTGCAAGGAAAGCAGAGAAAGAGAGGCCGGGAATTGGCATCCTATTCCTGGCTCCACAGCTGACTCACTGCCTGACCTTGGGCAAGTGAGTTAGTTAAACTCTTTGTGTATGAGTTTCCTCATCTGTAAAATCAGTATAATGATACTCTCCTGTCAAGTACTTTGATACTCAGATGAAAGGCATCATAAAAGTGCACAGTATTGCTATTAATTGCGTTATTATTGTTTTATTATTAAATAGATAAGTTAACTCAATTTTAACTATGTTTTGACTTCTACTTGACAGTCAGGATGAGAGCCTGATTAAATATATGAACTAATCAACTCAGAAGGATCTGAAGTACTAATTAGCACAAAGTCTGGGAGCAAGAATCAGAGAGTTTCAGAGCTGGAAGAAACCCTTTAGGGACCACCCTGGTCTAAACCTTTCCATGAAAAAAACTAAGGCTCAAAGAGAGGAAATATGGAAAAGTATGGTAAAGTGGAAAGTGCTCTGGATTTGAAATGGAGAAGCCTGGGTTTGAATCCTGGCTCTAACATCTACTAGGTGTGGGACAGGGTACAGGAAACCCACCCTCTCTGTGCCTCAGTTTCTTCATTTGTAAGATAAGGATCATAATACTATCTATATCCTCATGAGCAAAGATCTTTATAAACTGTAAAGATCTATGGGAATAAAAAGTTATTAATTGCCTTGCCTGTGGTCACACGGCAACTTTGCATTTATTTTGTATGTATATGCTTTTAAATGTACACATATTGTGTACCCCAGTAGGATGTAAGCTTCTTGCACTAAGGACTACGCCATTTTTGTCTTTGTATCTCCAGTTCCCAGCACATTTCCTGGTACACAGTAAGTGTTTAATAAATGCTTGCTGCTTGATTGATACTTTGCAAAACACTTGCACATTCATCATTTGATCTTCCCAATAGCTTTTCATAGATAAGTAGGATATGTATTGTTATACGCAGTTTATAGATAAGGAAAGTTTAAAGGATCTGCCCATGGTCACACGATAAATAAGCAGCAAAATGGTGATTCAAATCCAGTTTTCCAAAATCCAACTCCAGCTCTCTTTTGCCGCTATAACATATTGACTCCTTTAAATTGAAATTAAAAGTGGCTCTTTATAGAGGGAAAGGGAATTGTTTTCCAGGAAAAATGAACGAGATGGCCAAAAGACATCATATGTTGGTCATATGCCAGAGACAGAACATCTGAGTTACAGAACGAAGATGGGACAGTGGGAAGTCCATCAGTAAGGAAATAGGCATTCCAGACTTGTCTCCGCTATTAACTTGCTATGTGACTTTGGCCAAATGATGGAATACAAACTTCAAAGCTCAACTGTCCTAGCTATTAGTAGCTGGGAGTATCAGGAAAGGTTTCCTTTAGAAAGTAGGGCTTACACTGAGCTTTGAAATCATCTGGGGATTCTAAGAAATGAAGAGCAGGAAATAAATTCCACAAGAGGGAGAACAGCCAGATATGTCTTGTATAAGTTTAGTGTTTTAGAGTTTTCTGTTAAAAACTTCCCTTATCTTCCACTAAAAATTCAGCGTACATCTTAAAGATACCACTTGAGCTTGAAAAATAAAACAAATAAATTAGCAAACACAATAAATTTCCTCCTTTTGCAAGATGGTAGAAGTGCAGGCAATTCTGATACTCTGGTCTCCGTGGAGTGAATACTATGTACTATTTGTCAGAATAATAATAAAATAAAAATGTGAAATAGACTTCAATGGCATGTTGATTTAGCTACACTCTCATGGAGACAGGTACTCACTCCACCTATCCATGCTTCCTGTACAATTCTACTCTTATCTGTGTCCTACTAGGAGGCCTCCACAGGAGATCCACTCAATGGGCCACATGCCATCTTCTGGCTCTTTCCACATCCTGTGTGCACAACTACATCACTTTGGCTGTCTCAGCCCTCACTTCTACTACATATCAAGTCCCTCTATTTCTTTCTTTTTTTTTTTTTGGAGGGGGAAGGCAAGGCAACTGTGGTTAAATGACTTGCCCAAGATCACACAGCTAGTAAGTGTCAAGTATCTGAGGCCACATTTGAACTCAGGTCCTCCTGACTACTGGGCTGGTGCTCTGTTCTAGCTGCCCCTTTTATTTGTCTTTTGTTTGTTTTTTTAGGCACCTCTATTTTTTTGGCCATACATGGAATCAAAGCATCTCGCACTGAGAGCTGGAAGTGACGTCAGGGATCATCATAACCAACCCTTTCATTTTACAGATGAGGAAAATGAGACCAATAGAGATGGAGTGAGTTGCAGTAGAATGACTGTCATTCAGGTAGTAAATATCAGAGGTGGGATTTGAACTCAGATCTTCTGACTCCAAAGACAATGTTTTGCTCCACCAAAGCATGCTGCCTTCCAGAAGAATCTTTTAATAACATTTTTCTCCCATAGGTTGACAGTTCACCTATTAATTACTTATTAATGTCCACCATTCCACCATTGATTTCTGGGTCATCTACAATGTTAATGGTGGTATACAG